>RJVU01062584.1:600135-614720 GCA_003731715.1 Anabarilius grahami | reverse complement strand
AAAAAAAAAAAAGAAGCTTGGTAATTTTGTTATATAAAGTCGGAAATTGCGAGTTATAATGACAGAAATTCCGTGATATAAAGTTGGAATTGCGTGATATAAAGAAACTTGGTAAAGATTGCTATGTGAAAACAAAAATAAATGATTCGAGAAAGTTAAATGGACCTGAAAAAAGTCTTTTTTCACGCTCCTCGTGGTCAGAAATGACCGCACTGGAAATGAATGTAAAACAAATTTCATCTAGTGAAAGCGTTTGGTAATGCGCCCAAACAAAATTTTACTGAAAGCTCATTTTTTCAGATATCAACCTCAAATTTGGAACACAAACTTTTAGATTTATGGATTTGATTTTCCTCACAGTTTTAGAGCAAAACATGTTTTTGAAAATATTTCATATAAAAATTGAAAATAGTATTTTTGTGCATTTTTCATAACAATAACCTTAAGGTTCTGTAACTTTAAGTTCACTTTTTTCTTTTTTTTTTCCGTTCAGTAATAATCTAAAAGGAGAAAAACTTAAGTGTTTGCTCCAAACCAAACTTAAGTTTGTGCACCAAAGCATTCAAGATTCATTCAATTTTATATCTATGCTCAAAAAAATGAGTAACACATAATAAATTGATTATAACTACTGCATAAATATAATTTAGTACCATAAAATCCCCTAAAAATATCACCATGACTGTTTCTACATCAACCGGAACATCTAACGGCAGCTGCAGTGATGCAATGACTTTACCAATCAGCGATTGGCTCTTTTATTTAGTAGGCGGGACTTTTTTCCTCCATATCGTGTTGCACTTTCTCCCATTCATAGTAATATATGAGTGCACCGTCTTTCTGTACATAAAGTCTGTGGCCTCAAGATGACTCAAAATGATTTTAAAGGTGCCCTAGATTCAAAAATTGAATTTACCTCGGCATAGTTAAATAACAAGAGTTCAGTACATGGAAAAGACATACAGTGAGTCTAAAACTCCATTGTTTCCTCCTTATATAAATCTCATTTGTTTAAAAGACCTCCAAAGAACAGGCGAATCTCAACATAACACCGACTGTTACGTAACAGTCGGGGTGTACGCCCCCAATATTTGCATATCCCAGCCCATGTTCCCAACATTATGAAAGGCATTAGACAAGTGCAGCCAGTATTAACGTCTGGATGTGCACAGCTGAATCAACAGACTAGGTAAGCAAGCAAGGACAATAGCAAAAAATGGCAGATGGAGCAATAATAACTGACATGATCCATGATAACATATTTTTAGTGATATTTGTAAATTGTCTTTCTAAATGTTTCGTTAGCATGTTGCTAATGTACTGTTAAAGTTACCATCGTTTCTTACTGTATTCACGGAGACAAGAGCCATCGCTATTTTCATTTTTAAACACTTGCAGTCTGTATAATTCATAAACACAACTTCATTCTTTATAAATCTCTCCAAAAGTGTAGCATTAGCCGTTAGCCACGGAGCATAGCCTCAAACTCATTCAGAATCAATGTAAACATCAAAATAAACACTGTACTTACACGATTAGACATGCTGCATCACGAACACTGTGTAAAGATCCATTTTGAGGGTTATATTAGCTGTTTGAACTTTTTTTATGTTGTTTAAGGCAAGCGCGAGCTCCGTGGGCGTGGAGCACGAGATTTAAAGGGCCACACACCCTGAATCGGCTCATTTCTAATTATGCCCCAAAATAGGCAGTTAAAAAAATGAATTTAAAAAAATCTATGGGGTATTTTGAGCTGAAACTTCACAGACACATTCAGGGGACACCTTAGACTTATATTACATCTTTTAAAAAAAATTAAATAAGACCAAAAGCATTAAAATAGGCTAAAACAACTACAAATCAAAGTACTTCTAATTTTAACTCACCCCTTCAACAACTTGTTTTCTTTTCTTCCACTGTTGTTAAATAAACTGAATATGTAAGATAGTCTAATTTTATTATTGTTAAATCTTATAACTCTACGGCCATTTTTTAAATAATCAATATTCCAGTAATGTTCCATTTTTTCCAAATTATACCAAGCTTTAAAATATTTAATCAGTTCCAAAGTTTGAGAAAAAAAAAGAAGAAGAAAAAAAAAAAATGTATCTACCAAATCACAAACAACTGGAAAAATCATGGCGTCTTTAAATATTGTTGTGCACAAATGGGACTTGGAGTTGAAAAGACTGAAAACCACTGAAGTGTCTTTTTTTCCTAGGCATTAAAGCCTCTCATTAGTCAAGCTAACAACTTCCACAGTGACATCTGACTCTGTGCTAATCTGGTAAATCTCACTTACCCTGTTAACTGACACTAGGCAGTGGAGGGTCTCGTTGTGTCGAGCGATCAGTCGGAGCCACACCGTCTCAGAAGGTTTCAGCTGTTGAATGATCCAGTGGTGCCCTTCTGAGGTCATCTCCACTCCGGCCAGACGAACATCCAGGAGGGTCATGGACTGACCTGCTGAAGTCAGAAGGAGTTGTCACCTCTAACCAACAAACCGCTCTATCAACAAGACTCCATTTCAAAGTGCTTTTACGATGGGAAAATAGTTTACGAAGCCACTATAAAGCAGTGAACCTTCTAAAGAGGACCTCTTTTCACAAGATGTAATATAAGTCTCTGGTGTCCCCAGAATGTGTCTGTGAAGTTTCAGCTCAAAATACCCCACAGATCATTTATTATAGCTTGTTAAATTTGCTCCTGAGCAAAAACACGCTGTTTTGTGTGTGTCCCTTTAAATGCAAATGAGCTGCAACTTTCCAGAAGAGGGCGGAGCTTTAACAGCTCATGCTTCAGTTGCTCAACAACAACAAAGCTGGAGAATCTCACGCAGCCAAAATGAGGATTGTCAGTAACGGTGTTCAGCCTTACATGTTCAAACCGGAGTCGACACTTATGGAGAGACTCAGGAAGAAGTTACAACTTTTAGACGTTTCTGAATGGTTAGTGGATAAATTTATGTAGTTGCTGTGGAGTTGATTCAACTCATCGACTAGCATGTGCCGTCATGTTAATATTTTTGTGCAAATACAGTGTTGAATTGACCCTCGGCGTAAAATGACGGCATGGCAACAACATGGCCTCACCCCTCACCCAATATAATGCTTTCCTGATATGAGTATCAGTCTCTGTGGTAAACGGGAGAAAGCTAGACATGTCCATATGGCACAAGCACCGCGAGGTCAAGCTTAAAACGGCCATCTGTGAATCACAGTGACATTGACAGATATGATCCCCTTGATCTGTGACTGGTGTAGTGTGAGAAAAAGCACATTTAGATCACGTCTAAAACTCATTTTGAAGGCACGGCTGGTCCGTAATAGAATTACACTGACTGCCTCCCGTCACTAACTGCTTTACAGAGATTAATTCGAAAAGACTGAAACACGATCTTGTAAATGTGCAAACGTTAATAACCCAGCAGCAATTTGATTCAGTTCTGAAACAAGATGAATTTGCATTTTGCAACATTTGGACGACGGGAGAGAAGAATCTTTTATATGCTTCAATGATTGAAGTTAAAGGATTAGTTCACTTTCAAATAAAATTTTTCCTGATTATTTACTCACCCCCATGTCATCCAAGATGTTCATGTCTTTCTTTCTTGAGTCGAAAATAAATTAAGGTTTTTGAGGAAAACATTCCAGGATTGTTCTCCTTATAGTGGACTTCAATGGCCTCCAAATGGTTGAAGGTCAAAATTACAGTTTCAGTGCAGCTTCAAAGGGCTTTAAACGATACCAGACGAGGAATAAGAGTCTGATCTAGAGAAACGATCGGTCATTTTCCAAAAAAATGTAAATGTATATGCTTTATATAAACAAATGATCGCCTTGCGAGTGCTTCCGCCAAAACCGCACTTTCGTATTCTTTGGGGGCAGCCGTGGCCTAATGGATAGAGAGTCGGACTTGTAACCCAAAGGTCATGGGTTCGAGTCTCAGGTCCGGCAGGGATTGTCGGTGAGGGGAGTGAATGTCCAGCGCTCTCCCCACCCTCAATACCACGACTGAGGTGAGACCCTTGAGCAAGGCACCGTACCCCCAACTGCTCCCCGGGCGCCGCAGCAATGGCTGCCCACTGCTCCGGGTGTGTGTTCACGGTGTGTGTGTTCACTGCTGTGTGTGTGCGCACTTGGATGGGTTAAATGCAGAGCACAAATTCCGAGTATGGGTCACCATACTTGGCCACATGTCACTTCACTTCAAAAAGCTTACGCTGTATGTCCTACACCTTCCCTATTCTACTTACGGAACGAATGCAGCGCCAGTTACATTTGTTCCGTAAGTAGAATAGGGAAGCCGTAGGAAGTACAGCGTACGTTTTTTTTTTTTTTTTAAAGTGCGGTTCTGGCGGATTGAAGTCCACTATAAGGAGAAAAATCCTGGAATATTTTCATCAAAAACCTTAATTTCTTTTCGACTGAAGAAAGAAAGACATAAACATCTTGGATGACGTGGGGGTGAGTAAATTATCAGGAAATTTTAAATGAAAGTGAACTAATCCTTTAACAGACTAATAAGTGAAAGGGCTTTGATTCAAGTTCAAAGACAAATCGCTACAACAGCAAGAGAAAAGACAAAACTTCTCTACATTTTCTGACACAGCAGGAGAAACACAATTATAAAAAAGTGTTTCTAAGAGGAATGAGCTTTTAAAGATTGAGTCATAATTGAGAGCAGCTGTTCAGATGAACGCAGTGGTCCCTGTGACAGCTGTAACATAAATGCTCAGGCCTACTGATAGGACATTTAATTAAAGTGAGCGAAGGGGTCTTTCTGAAGGACTGCATGGGGGGTCATGTGGTTCCTTACGTTTAGTAAAAAGACGACTGAACAAAGGCACATAAATTGGAATGTGTTCCACTTCAAGCCCTTTCTCTGTGATATTTCTCAGTCTTCCTCTGATGCTGACGTTTCTCTCAATGAACCGAGCTGGAATATCAGTGGCAGAGCTGAATTTTGTCATCTGCAGAACAAACACAGGAAAAAAACATTGATATAATTCCAGGGCATTGGGAGCCTCTGCTGGTGAATGCCGTAACTACATCCTCACACTGGCAGAAAGCATGTTTTCCCATTAACAACTAGCTGTTTCTTTTATATGAAGAAAATCATGTCCGAACTACCTGACAGATAACAGTACATCAGCTGTATTGAGCAGGATTGCCAAGTCTGTTTTCATAAGGAAGCAACAGCTTCTTGAACAAGGAAAAAATCCAGGAATTCACCAGGAATTGATTGGTTGTGGTTTGCAATAGAGTGGTGGAGGGACGTCAAAACCCGGAAGACTAATTCTCCACTGGTTCCCTTGAGATTTTCCTATGGGTTGTAGAACAAAATGTCCAAATGTCATCAACTTGTTTACCACAGACCCCATTTTACTCATAAACTGAAAAACACACCACTATAAAAACCCATAGGAAAATCTGGAGGGAGCCACAAACAGTGCAATAGTGCAACAGTCCGGTTCCGGAAGTAAAAACTCCATTCGTTTTCTCCATGGGGAAATTGATTTTGAACGATAACTTATAAACCAGCTCTACTCTGAACTACAGGGTTGTTAATCAATGGTATTTGCTTCTGCTGAAGCCGTTATTTGAGCTTATTTTAAAAATAATCATGTTTAACAGTGGAATAGGCTTTATGCACAGTTACTTCCTGGTTGTCGTTAAAGGATTAGTTCACTTTTAAATAAACTTTTCCTGATAATTTACTCACCCCCATGTCATCCAAGATGTCCATGTCTTTCTTTCTTCAGTCGAAAATAAATTAAGGTTTTTGATGAAAACATTCCAGGATTTTTCTCCTTATAGTGGACTTGAATGGTTGAAGGTCATAATTAGTTTCACTGCAGCTTCAAATTGTTCTACACGATCCCAGATGAGAAATAAGGGTCTTATCTAGTGAAACCATCACTCATTTTCGGAAAAAAATTGAAAATTATATGAGTTTTAACCTTAAATGCTCATCTTGAACTAGCTCTCTTCTTCTTCTTCTCTATTTGAATTCCGGCAGTGTAGACACTACTAAGCGTATTACTGCCCTCCACAGGCCAAAGTTTGAACTAATTGTATACTATTGAACTAGCATATTGCATATAAAAATTAGTTCAAACTTTGACCTGTGGAGGGCAGTAATACACTTAGCAGTGTCTACACTGCCGGAATTCTAATAGAGGAGAAGAAGAGAGCATTTAAGGTTAAAACTCATATAATTTTCAATTTTTTTCAGAAAATGAGTGATGGTTTCACTAGATAAGACCCTTATTTCTCATCTGGGATCGTGTAGAACAATTTGAAGCGGCAGTGAAACTAATTTTGACCTTAAGGAGAAGTATTTTCTACTATAAGGAGAAAAATCCTGGAATGTTTTCATCAAAAACCTTAATTTATTTTCGACTGAAGAAAGAAAGACATGGACATCCTGGATGACATGGGGGTGAGTAAATTATCAGGAAAAGTTTATTTAAAAGTGAACTAATCCTTTAAGCCAGCTCGGGCATTTCCGGTGAACTGTTAGCTGTTCATTCTGTAGTCGCTGTACATCGACACAAAACCATCAATGGTTGACTTTTTAATGTTGTATTCATATTTTAATGCAGTTATCACATTTACCTAATTTGCCCAATAAACCGGTTTTATTGATTGCAATAAAGATGAAGCTATTCGGACCGTTTAAAAACACTGTGTCTTTAGACACGCACACACATTTTTTCCCCCAGCACTTCAAATGTTATTTTTTAATGTGATGACCACAAACATTATTTGTTCATCCTTCTGAGATTGTCCCCATTGTAAAACCGAACGTTTAAAAAGTAGGAAATTCAACATTTGATAGAAAACACTTATTTGAAAATAAAAAAGACAATAATTACCACTTTGACCAGCAGGTGGCGGCAAAGTATCATTTATTTGAGCATATATCAGCCATTTCCTCTAATCGTTTTTCACTTTGTTTTTGACTAAATATTAAACATTATAAAATAACTAGGTTTAAAAATACATTTTGTCAATGTAAAGTATGAAATACTCAAAAAATCTCATGAAAAACAATAACTTTTATTGTGAATGAATGACACAGAATGCGAGCACCGCGCTCACTTTCTAATCACAGCAGCTGTCAGTCAGTGCAGCTCAAGATCAATGATTTCACACTTGTGAAAACACATTTTATTCAATTAATCTAACTAAAGTGCACAATAAATACTTAATTTTTGAAGCTTTTTTTCACATAAGAGTGTGAAAACTGATGGTCGAATTGAATTTAGCTGAGAAGGAATAACTTAACGTTTGAATAACTAAATTAATGCTATGCCTGACTATTTAAGTGACTATATTCTGATTATAAAAAAGTGAAGTGAAGTGAAGTGAAGTGAAGTGACATGTGGCCAAGTATGGTGACCCATACTCGGAATTTGTGCTCTGCATTTAACCCATCCAAGTGCACACACACAGCAGTGAACACACACACCGTGAACACACACCCGGAGCAGTGGGCAGCCATTGCTGCGGCGCCCGGGGAGCAGTTGGGGGTACGGTGCCTTGCTCAAGGGTCTCACCTCAGTCGTGGTATTGAGGGTGGGGAGAGCGCTGGACATTCACTCCCCTCACCGACAATCCCTGCCGGACCTGAGACTCGAACCCATGACCTTTGGGTTACAAGTCCGACTCTCTATCCATTAGGCCACGACTGCCCCAAATAAACTAAGTATTACACTACTGATGCTCAACACACCTGCAAATGACATCTCACCGGAAGTTTTCGAGCTGGCTTATATTATTGTGGAAGTTCTAAAGAACGCTCTGTGCATGTAGCCCATTCCAGGTGAAAACTGCATTACCCATGATGCTGTACAGAAAATTACACCAATCAGAGAGTCGAAAAAAAGCAACATGCGCCAAAACAGCTCTTTAGCTCCGCCCACTCCCATGAAGCACTGCAAATGAGTACAATAAACTTAAAGGGTTAGTTCACCCAAAAATGAAATTTCTGTCATTTATTACTCACCCGTTCCACACCCGTAAGACCTTTGTTCATCTTCATAACACAAATTAAGATATTTTTGATGAAATCAAAAAGGTTTATGACTCGTCCATAGACAGCAATATAATCAACACTTTCAAGGTCCAGAAAGGTACTAAAGACATCATTAAAACAGTCATGTGACTGCAGTGGTTCAACCTTAATGTTATTAAGCGACGAGAATATTTTTGTGCGCAAAAACAAAACAAAAATAACTTTATTCGACAATCTCTTCTCTTCCCTGTCATTATCCTTACTCAGGTGACGCATTAAGCACAGTGAAGGCTTCCGTGTTTACGTCCGAATGCCGGCTCAGGATTGGCCAAAGCTGATCATGTGAGCAGCACGACGAATGCATGTGATGCCGACGCAGGAGCCGGCCAATAATGAGTCAGCGTTCTGACGTAAACAACATATGAGAATGACATAGAAGAGAAGATGTCGTTATTTTTGTGCACAAAAAGTATTCTCGTCTCTTCATAACATTAAAGGTGCCCTAGATTCAAAAATTGAATTTACCTCAGCATAGTTAAATAACAAGAGTTCAGTACATGGAAATGACATACAGTGAGTCTCAAACTCCATTGTTTCCTCCTTCTTATATAAATCTCATTTGTTTAAAAGACCTCCGAAGAACAGGCGAATCTCAACATAATACCGACTGTTACGTAACAGTCGGGGTGTACGCCCCCAATATTTGCATATCCCAGCCCATGTTCCCAACATTATGAAAGGGATTACACAAGGGCAGCCAGTATAAACGTCTGGATGTGCACAGCTGAATTATCAGACTAGGTAAGCAAGCAAGGACAATAGCAAAAAAGGGCAGATGGAGCAATAATAACTGACATGATTCATGATAACATGATATTTTTAGTGATATTTGTAAAATGTCGTTAGTTTCGTTAGCATGTTGCTAATGTACTGTTAAATGTGGTTAAAGTTACCATCGTTTCTTTGTATACTGTATTCACGGAGACAAGAGCCATCTCTATTTTCATTTTTAAACACTTGCAGTCTGTATAATGCATAAACACAACTTCATTCTTTATAAATCTCTCCAACAGTGTAGCATTAGCCGTTAGCCACGGAGCATAGCCTCAAACTCATTCAGAATCAATGTAAACTTCCAAATAAACACGGTACTTACGCGATTAGACATGCTGCATGACGCACACTTTGTAAAGATCCATTTTGAGGGTTATATTAGCTGTTTGAACTTTTTTAAGTTGTTTAAGGCAAGTGCGAGCTCCGTGGGCGTGGAGCACGAGATTTAAAGGGCCACACACCCTGAATCGGGCACCGGTATGCCCCAAAATAGGCAGTTAAAAAAATGAATTAAAAAAAAATCTATGGCGTATTTTGAGCTGAAACTTCACAGACAGATTCAGGGGACACCTTAGACTTATATTACATCTTTTAAAAAAAAATTCTAGGGCACCTTTAAGGTTGAACCACTGCAGTCACATGACTGTTTTAACGATGTCTTTAGTACCTTTCTATACCTCTTGCATTTTATGAAAAATATCTTAATTTGTGTTCTGAAGATGAACGAAGGTCTTACGGGTGTGGAACGACATGAGGGGTGAGTAATTAATGACAGAAATGTCATTTTTGGGTGAACTAACCCTTTAACAAGACGATTGGTGCGATCTTACGTGAGTGACAGGTTACCCCGCCCTCGCGCCAGTAAACACGTCATCAGAGAAGAGATGTCACTGCAAGTGGGAGAGTAAGTTATTTTAATTAAATATGAATAATTAAAAAAGACGTGCATTTATAATAAACACTGTAATGATCCATAAATAATAAGGAGGGGGGTTTAAAAGTAGATCAATTCCGCGGGAAAACTGCAGACATAGCAAGCCTGGTCATGATATATATAAGCTAAACCTTGTCTCTGTGATCTGTAAACCAAATACAAAAACAGAAAGCATTAGTAACGACTGTCAGGAACTGCGAAAGAAAAGTGCATCAAGGTCAAGGTACCATTTATAATCTCCATTAGGAGAAATATGTCTTGGATGAGAGAACTGCTGCACATCAACCCACTCATACATAAGTCAATTCCACATAAAACACTCTACCCTCCAAAAAACATAATAATACTAATAAAAAATACCTATAAAAGAATACACTTGTAATTAAATAATTTTAATTTAACACATAATTACCTTAAAAGCATGCTGCATCTTTCCCATATACCTTACCATCAGTACATGCAGTTATATAACCACCTTACTGGAGTTGCTCATTAAGCATGATGTGTGTATTTACCAGTCTGATGCTCCTCCCCATGATGAGAAGACCCGCGAGACCAACACACGTGCTGATGTTCTGTTGGGGAGCATTACATTTATGCAAATCACAACATATCACAATTAATATAACATTGTGCCCTGTATTAGCAGCTGGCATATATAGCTTGTAGTTATCTCGATACTCGGGCAGTCATATTTCTACACCATTAAAATGAAATCACATGACATGTATTGTTCAGATATGTTACTTACCCGGACAATAGTTAAGTTATCGTCTGCGAACTGTGATATTTGCGCAATGACATTTTTGGAGGGTTTCTCATCCTCGTTCACGTCTGCAGGATCTGAATCTGACGGCATGTTGTTTATAGAGCAAAGAACTACAAAACAAAGCCACGCCCACTGCTAAAGGGTAGCAGCTAGGCCAAAATAGATCAAGCGTTTGTAGTTTTACATGCATACAGAACATTTTTTATAAAATAACTGGATCAAATCTTCATTTTACATATCTGTATATAAGATATGCCTTTATTGATTTTTATTTTTTACATACTTTGGGAATGTTGATAAAAATGTGGAACAGTTACAAGTATTTACAGTCCAACTACCCTTTCCTCAAACCTCTCTCCCCATTATATGAGATAAAACTAATGAAAGAAGACATTTAATGAGCGTTACAAAAACAAAGGACATGTATAGCAGTATTTTAAAGGGATAGTTTACTCAAAAGTGAAAATTTTGTCATTCAGACTATGTTGTTTCAAACTTTTGGCTTTGTATTTCCGTGCATCACCATAAGACGATTAGGTTTGAAATGACACAAAGATTAGTGAATAATGACAGAATTGTCATTTTTGGGTGAACGATCTTTATAATTTTTCCCTATTCATCGAGAACCAACTTATAATAAAAGTGCTGGTGATTGTATAATTATCCAAGTCAAACAAAAACAGACTTTATTCTATGCTTTCCGCTCCACTGCTGAAATTTAAGGAGGCGTTTACACGACACCGTTTCTTTTTATAGCTAAAAACGGGAAACTTTTTCTGTTTTCACCATTCATTCACATGACAGCAGCATTTTGAAAACTCAAACATTTGAAAGCTGCTTTCAAAGTGCATGTTTTTTTTTTTAAATGATAGCTTTATCGTCTATGTGTTACATAATGCGCATGCGTATAAGCAAAGACTATAGAACAACACAACACAACATCACTCTTATTGTTTTGAATGGGAGAAAGTGCAACACGCAATATGGCGGAATAAGTCCCGCCTTCTAAATAAGAGCCAATCGCCGACTGGTAAAGTCATTGCGTCGCTGCAGCGGCCGTTAGAAGCTCCGGTTTCTGTAGAAACAGTCAGACGCGCGCCTCCGAAATGAAGCTGAAGAGACCCGCATTTAGAACTGCGCATTAGCTTGATCCGGCCTGAATAATACAGTTTTTTTGTCATGATTCGAGCATTTGGAAACAAAATTTATGAGTCAGATTTCATTGGTGATTTCAAACATGAAATTTAATCGTAAACTTGGTGAACAGCTTTGGAGAATTTGATAGTTCCCCATTCAAAGAGATAGGAGCTGTACTTGAATGCCCGAGAGGCGTTTCAAAGATGGCCGCCGAGTGAAATGACTTGTCTTAAAGGGACTTTGATTCAAGTGCAGCTCCTATCTCTTTGAATGGGGAAACATCAAATTCTCCAAAGCTGTTTGCCAAGCTTTCAATTAAATTTCATATTTGAAATCACCAATGAAATCTGACAACAACGGTCTCATAAATTTAGTTTTTAAACGCTCGAATCATGACAAAAAAAACAGTATTTTTCAGGCTGGATCAAGCTTATGCTCATGCGCAGTTCTAAATGCGTGTCTTATTTCGGAGGCGCGCGTCTGACTGTTTCTATAGGAACCGGAGCTTCTAATGGCCGCTGCAGTGACGCGATGACTTTACCAATCAGCGATTGGCTTTTATTTAGAAGGCGGGACTTATTCCATCATATTGCGCGTTGCACTTTCTCCCATTCAAAACAATACGAGTGACGCGTCGTTTCGAAGGATTTGTCCTTCGTAGCTCGCTTTTTCCGGCCAAATTTGCCATAAAGAATGTCTTATATTTTAGAAAAGTAACCATTATAAAATTGACCATTATTCCTAGTGAAGCATAAATTCAGTTTACTGAAATTAAGCAGCGTTTTTAGTCGTTTTCGCGGATCCGTGTGAACGAAGATTGTTTTTATAATGTCGTCTGTACGTGAAAAACTCAAGTTTTTAGTTCATTGTTGTTGTGTAAACGTACCCTAAATAATTTACAGAAAATCTAATGATTAACTTTGTTGCCATGGATTTTGGAAAGTAACAAAAAATAGTTGGTTTAAAGGTGCTATAGAGGATGTTTTGTTTTAAACATTTTTGCAATATTACTTGAAACTGTCTTTACTAACTGATAAAAGACTATTGATATTATTCCTTTCAGTGCACCTAATAAATATACATCATCTGTGCACGAGGTAGGGCCTTAAAAACATCAGCCAATCGTTTGTGTGATCATCGCATAAACGGTTTGTCAATCACTGCCATGATTGGCCAAGAGGGCCAATCCGCGCACGTCTCCCACAAGGACCGTAATGGCAGTGATTGACAAGCCAGAGGGCCAATCGTTTATGCGATGATCACACAAACGATTGGCTGATGTTTTTAAGGCCCTACCTCATGCATAGATGATGTATATTGATATTATTCCTTTCACTGCACCTAATAAATAGTCTTTTATCAGTTAGTAAAGACAGTTTCAAGTAATATTGCAAAAATGTATAAAACAAAACATCCTCTATAGCACCTTTAATGAACAGAAAGTTCAGTCACAACTGCATTAAAAGCACTGGCCATAAAAATACACTGAAAAAGACCAAACAAAAATTAAAAAAAAATAAGAGATGAGAAAATATAAAGTCTCTATCAATATTTTTTTTCCTGGCCTTGCTAAAGTCCGTGATTTGTAAACATAATAGAACACAATGAACTTAATATAAACATTTTCATCTCTGTAACCAATTTCAGTAGTACTACAACCAGTTTCATCCACAATCACGTGATAGATGATGTCATTCGGGTAAAAAACAAAAAAACATTTCACCTGAAGTGCTCAATTAGAATCAATTCTTTTTGAGGAAAAATAAAAAAAAAACACAAAAAGCTGAAATGTGAATGTAGCAACTGCTTCATCATTAACGTATGATATCAGAACACTCAAGTTTTGTTTTTTAAGAAAAAACCTGTATCATACTAAAACAGAAATGTGCAAGGCACAGGACTTCAAGTATTTGTAAAACAAATGCTCGATTAAATAGGCAATTGATCAGTGAATGTCATGCCGTTACTCTCATGTATCGTGTATCTCTCGCTGTATAGATGTTCAATTTTGAATTAAAGCTCTGATTTTTGGGGATAATGGAACGGATATGCTGCTAATAATTTAATAATTCAACTATTTTAGTCCTTAAAGAGTTTAAAGCCTGACTACAGGCCTGCTGTAGTGTGACAAAAACAAGCAGTCACTCAGAGAGGGAAAGAGAGGCCAAGGCATGGAGTAACTTAAAAAAACAAGACACAATAGAGTCCAATAGAGATTGTTATTTGGCAACCCTGCAATGCCACGCAGAGGGACTCTCTTCTTGTAACCGCTTCATTTTCTTTCCGAAGAAGATCCACCAGCAGAGACCAATCAGAACACACACCACAGACTCCACGTAGTAACCGTCTAATGCCGTCACACACGCACCGCCCTCTCGGACACAGAGCTGAAGACACATAAGAACAGGTTAAAAAGTAGCCATAGTTAAATATTAGGTAAATAAAAGATGAAATAAAACACTTACCCCTGCTTCTTCAACCGAGCCGCACGTCTGCCCAGAGGCTCCCTGACACTCCTTTGAGGTCAGAGGGTCTACGAGCCACAGAGCAAGAGTGGAGGGCCAGTTCCCTCCTAGATTAGTCACAGTGTTCAGAAGGGTCATGTAGGTGCCACCTATCACAGGGTCACTGACCTTGGCATGGAAGGCCATGCAGGCAACATACATGCTGTATAGTGCCACCTAGTGGAGAAAGACGTTTTACAATGGGTTAGAAATCCTGCCACAAGTGTGCTGATTTAATTCTAAACAGTCAATTAATCATTTAAATTATATTATATTATGAAATGGCAGTTTACTTAGTTCTACTTTTTATTATTATTACACACACGCATTATATATACACATTTCATTTCTGATGCATTATATTGTTTATAATTTTATACATAAA
>RJVU01062584.1:579796-590708 GCA_003731715.1 Anabarilius grahami | reverse complement strand
ATATATTAATATACCAATATATAATATCTTATATATATTATATATTACCGATTAATGGCCGATATATCGGTTTATGTCTGACATATATACAGTATGTCAGAGATAAACCGATACATCGGCCAATAATCGGTATCAGCCAATAGCCGATAGTGTGAAAATTTGCTTTTATCGGCCGATACAGACTATGGGCCGATATATTGGTGCCTCTCTAATATATATATATAGTTTAAAACAGTCGATAGTCAGGGCCGATATATCCTTTCAATCAAAAGAGGGCAGGAAAATACACTGAATTTGTACTTTGTGTAAAGAAAATGCTAAGAAACCAGTTTGATGTTCAATATTAATAGTAATTATATGAATTAATAACATTCAGAAAGTTAAGAAATATTAATTTAATCTTCAGAATTTAGTTAATGTGTGCTAATATTAATTTGAGTAATGTGTTTATGTTTATAACTGATACCAGTCACTCTTAAACAAGTTGATGAAATGGAGAGAATAAAGTTTTTATTTGCATTTCTTTCAAAATATAATAATTAAATTATTAATTATAATGAAATTATCATTCATTTAAAAGAAGGTATAAAAGGCAGAACCCCCGAACTATAGTTATCGGTATCGGCACATATCACTCTGAATGATCGGATATCAGTATCAGAAATTTTGTGTGTATATATATATATATGCATTTAAATCTGTGTTAACACAACTAGCAATAATTTTATTAAACATTTTTATTATTTGCAGTGTTAGGGAAATGTATCTAAAAAATTAATTAATTACTAGCTACTAATTACATCTTCAACAGCATAATTAGATTACTGTACTAATTACTCCCTCTAAAAAGTATTGGATTACTTATTTCTAATTACTTTCTAAATCCCATATCAACCTCGACCAGATGAACAAAATTCTAAAAGATGCTGTACCAAGTTGGGTTAAAAATGGACAAATCCAGCAATTGGGTTGTTTTAACACAGCAGTTGAGTTAAATGTTTGACCCAACCTGCTGGGTAGTTTTATTTATCTCCACTATTGTTTAAAATAAACCCAAAGTATGTTGGAAATGAATATGTTTAATAAATTAACATTTATTAATACGTTTAATGAATGATTAAACGATAAAAATTTATTAAATTGCTTATTAATAAATGTTCACCTTTTGATTATTATTGTTGCCTCTAGTAATTATGTCTAATTTTTAATTTCCAACTTTGGGTTCATTTTAAGACAGCCATAAAGTAATTTTCAAACAATAGTTGAGTTAAACAAAACTACCCAACACTTTGGGTAAACATTTAACCCAACCGCTGGGTTAAAACAACCCAATTGCTGGGTTTGTTCATTTTCAACCCAACTTGGGTTGTTTTACATTTTTTAAGATGGTGGATAGACACGAACCTGCTCTTTTAATTCTTTCAAATAAACAATATACAATTGCATGAATTATTCCTGAACTGACCAAAGTGTGTAAAAGGAGAAGATTACATTAAAAACATACATTTTAATACAGAAGTGTTGCATAGTCTACAATGCAATTACATCAGAAGTAACTATAATCAAATTAAAAGTAATCCTTTACATTACTTTTCAAGGGAAAAGTAATCAAATTACAGTAATTACATAACTTAGTCCTTAAAGTATTAGTTCACTTTCAAATTAAAATTCCCTAATAATTTACTCACCCTCATGTCATCCAAGATGTTCATGTCTTTCTTTCTTCAGTCGAAAAGAAATTAAGGTTTTTGAGGAAAACATTCCAGGATTATTCTCCATATAGTAGACTTCACTGGCCTCCAAACGGTTGAAGGTCAAAATTAGTTTCATTGCAGCTTCAAAGTGCATTAAACGATACCAGACGAGGAATAAGGGTCTAGAGAAACCATCGCTCATTTTCTAAAAAATAAAAAATATATATATACGTTTTAACAATAAATGCTTATCTTGAATTAACTCTCTTCTTCTTCTATATTAGAATTCCAGCAGTGTAGACACTATTACTGCCCTCCACGGGTCAAAGTTTGAACTAAATTGTCATATACAATATGCTAGTGCAAGTATTTAACAATTAGTTCAAACTTTGACCTGTGGAGGGCAGTAATACACTTAGCAGCGTCTACACTGCTGGAATTCAAATAGAGAAGAAGAAGAAGATGAGCATTTATTGTTAAAATGTATATATTTTTAATTTTTTAGAAAATGAGTGATGGTTTCTCTAGATAAGACCCTTATTTCTCATCTAGGATCGCGAAGAACTCTTTGAAGCTGCACTGAAACTGTAATTTTGACCTTCAACCGTTTGGGCTCCATTGAAGTCCACTATATGGAGAAAAATCCTGTTATGTTTTCCTCAAAAACCTTAATTTCTTTTCGACTGAAGAAAGAAGGATGACATGGACGGGTGAGCAAATTATCAGGAAATTTTAATTTGAAAGTGAACTAATCCTTTAATTACACCCAACACTGATTATGTGTTATATATGTGTAGCTAGTATATATATATATTTTTAAAATTCTTCTTCAAAAGTAAACGAGTCGTTGTCAGGATTCCCACACAGAAACTTTTCTCTTAACATCAAACTCCTCCCTATCAGCAATCACACACCCCGAGCAGGCTGAAGATACGGAGCTGTAGTAGTAAGCAAGCGGCCAGCAGGAGAGAGAGTGGGAGACACCGTCACCGATCACACGGAAGAGAGAGAGAGAGAGAGAGAGAGAGAGAGGACCCGCGGAACACGCTCGCAACCGAAACACTGCAAGACAGGAGTGTCCGCTCCACATCACGCATTCATGGCACTGTGTAACGGGGATAGCAAGGTCAGTAAACCGGCCTAAGCATGCACACAACCCAAACTCTCCAGCCCGTCCTTGTGCGTATCACCGGTGCTCGCCGCCGGTGTTCTTGTTCTCCCCGTTCACACGCGGCCTGTCTGCGCTGGGAAACTTAGAGCGCGCGGCGACCCGGGGTTGCTTGCTTTGGCTGACTGTTGTACATTTATTAATGCGTATTTGCCCTTATGGAGAATTTATATCATCGGCTCTTGCCTACAGCACTCCACCTGACTGATGTCGTGCTATAGTGATACAGTGAGAACATCACATGCCCCGGGCGAAGCTCAGAGGCGCACCGCGCGCCGCTCCTGCGTTCAGTTAGCCGGGCTCGAGCGCGCAAGCTAATGCTAGTTAGCCACAATCAATGTGACATGCTGAGCTCTCATTGCTAATGAGGTTTCGGAGCTGTGGCTGAAATGAGCAGCCACCCGTGAAACATCTTAGGGTTTCATACAGCTATAAAAGATTTATCGCTTAAACAAAGTGAAAAGTTGAGCTGTTCTGTGTTAATATGCTATTATGAGCTGTAAATGGAGGGCCAGTGCGTTTTCACACTGGAGAATGGGTCATCGTGTTTGCTGTTTTTTTAATGTTTATATATTAAATGAGAGTGGTTAATGTTTGCACTCTTTCATGTGTTGATTAAGATAACTTTTACTGTATTTTATCGGGATTTTATACTCTTTTTAAGTCTGTTTGTGCTGCGGAGTGCGCTCACAAACCACGTGGGTTTCGTACTTATAAACTATAGTAAGAGATGCACTGTGTTTTTTTTCCTGAAATGATGGCTTATTTATTTTTATCTATCTATATAAGTGGGTTAAAGACGAAAAAGGGGGTTTGAAGCATCAAAACAATGTGTAATACAGCTTTGGATTGTTGTTGTTTTTCAATGCATCAGAATGAGAACTGTTTTGTTTGTTTTTAATTTTTTTCTGAGCAAAAATTAAATATCTTACATTTTTGATGATTTATTGAAGACACGCACTAAAAAGTCATTCAGTGTAACAATCTTAACTCAAAAATATCTTTTATGCCATATTAAATGCTTATTATTTACATTTTAACTTTTTTACTCATTTAAAATGCAATAAAATGTAGTATGCTCACTTATTCTTTTATATATTTTAATACGTACAGGTCAGAATAAGTATGTTGTTTCAATTGTTACATAAATACAAGTGTTACACTGAATGACAATGGAACATTCACCCGCATTTTGACTTTTTATTCTCCCCAAACTTATTTGAAACTTTAAAAGTAGATGTTTTACTTGCATTTAATGCGCTTTCTATGTATATAAAATCACTTTTGTAAATTTCTATTGATGCGGACATCTAAATGTATTTGACCCATATACGCTGTAACTTAAAAAAAAATATATATTAGTGGTTAATAGCAATATGTTATCTAAAGAGCAGGCTGTCAATTTTATTATTGATTTAATATTTTTAATGTATAATTATGTGCATGAAAATGTATTCGATATTTAACCCCATAAAGGTACAATTTGTAAGAAGTTTGCAGTAAAATATCCAAAAACCACTAGGCCAGTGTTATATATGTTGTTCACTTGAGTACTTACAATATCCCAAATGTTTGCAACTATTTGTAAATGGTGAGAAAATTGCTATTTTAACCAAGGCTGCGGGACGTGTGAGGAGTCGCCTGTCAATTGCGTCATACCCGCGTTACCCTCGGTTTTATTTTGTAGAAACCATGGAAAAACCAAAGACACTTTAATATTTACATGCTTTAAAAGACAAGGGAACAACTGTTTTGATATATTTATATGCAGAAAACTAATTGTTGTTATATAGCTCAACATGTTTAGTCTTACTGATTTTTTGCGAGTACCATGCTTTACCATGCCTCAGAGAAAAACACTATTTTGTGAAGTAGCTAACATAGCATAATCAGATGCAGCTTTATTTTTAGTAACGGTAATACAGAATTTTCTCCATCATACAATACGTTTTAAAATGAATTGCATGCCTTTTATCAACACCAGCATCCAGCATTTAATATGATATTCTAAAATCAATCTATCTTACTGCAGTGTGTAACAGTGTCTCACAGGAGCCGCCGAGCGAACGCACAGAGTAACCTTATAACATTTTCAACACACTCAAATGTATCTAAAATGATAAACAGAGCTGCGTTACCTCATACTCATGACCGGAAAAGCGGAAGCGGCGCCAGCGACTGTGTCATAATAAAAGTTCTGCTGCTCGTGAGGCGTGTGTTGATCAATCGCTCCAGCGCCTCGTTCAGCTCCCACAACACTCGCTTCTGCTCTGCTTCATATTACAGTAACGTTAATAATCGCATCCATGAACATGATTTCTTCCAGAGTCCTATCCCAATTATTTTCCACAGGCTGTGAGGTGAAGACCACGTGTCCCAAGATTCCACGCTCAAACTTTGCGTCATCAAGCTACGCCTTTGTTTTGAATAGGCCTCTAGCGGACAGAAAATCTTACATATTGCACCTTTAATTGTCCCCGTCTCGCTAGCAGGATGCTTGATGCTCTTTTTTAAAATGTCCTTTTTATCACATATTTTAGTAATCATCATAAAATTTATGTCATTCGAAAGCTTAACTCAAAATTCATCCTTTGAAACTGTTTTGCACATTGTTACCACAGAAACTGTACTTTAAAACCTTTTAAGCCCTGGGTTTACTTTGATTTTACACGTACGTTAGTGTACATGCACAGTCGAACGAACAGCCTTGCAAAGTATAATTCATTTGACTCGTACGCGTATGCAGATGTTCCACGCATGCCCGGTTTTGAGCAATCTCTCACCATGAGTTAACCCATTTAAACATATTTGTATTGTTTCATGTTGTACAAATGAGGGTACTTTCTCTTTCGCATAATCTCTCGTCTATTTAGGCCTCCATTGTCGCTGTAGCTTGCATGCGTTCCGGTCTGTTCTGTTTATGCAGGTTTTCTTTGATTACCTTGTGAATCGACGCCCCCAGGGCACGGTTGCCACCTTGTGGATAAACTAATTACTGCAAAAACAATTAAATGCGCATGTACAAGTACGGTTACAAAAATCCGGCGGTGTGCATATAGTACGCGCGTACTCTTCTGATGTCGAAATTCGAGTCACTTTGGGCTTTAGCGGGCTCCTCCCCCTAGTAGGCAGTGCCATGTTTCATATTACAAAATTTATTTTAACTATTTTATGATAAATGTTTTATAATCTTGACAAAATGCATATCGTTGGAAAGGTCTGAGACTCAGGGTTCCATATTTGATGATTGTTTTGTGGTAGAACAGATATTGTGACAAAATGTATTAATTTGTACATATAAAAAAATTTAATGTAATGTGGGAGTCACCCGGTGGCTATTTTTGGTATTACGCCTAAACAAAATCAAGAACTTCAATTTTTGTGATATCAACTTCAAATTTGGAACGCAACTTGGTTAGACATGTTTAGTACAGTACATTTGTTTAACTGTAAACTTAAACTTCTAAAACTTTTTTTACACTTTCATTTTTTGAAACAATCTTAAGTTTGGATAGTGCATTTTCATGTCTATGCTCAAAAGGGGAGACAGTTAAGGGTTAATAAGATAGACATCATTATACTTTTTAAGTACTGTATGTTTTAAAATATTGTACCAATAATTTTACCAAACCAGACTAAAAATGGCAAAATATTGGCCGATTAATATATCACATACCTGATTATCACAAATTTTTAAGAATGACTACATTCAAAATTTGTGTCTGCATTCATTCACACACTGTGCAGGGTCAGGCAGTAATGCTTATATGCATTACATTGAACGTTATCTTCCTGGGAGTCATGTGACTGCATTTATCAGAAGCCGCACATCTGTAGTCTCCAGTCACATGCAAACATGTGCTTTTAAATGCATCACAAATTTAATTAGTGGCGTTTTACTTGCCTAACTTGGGGAATTATGTAACACGTGTTCTTCATTGTGTGTCTGCAGCTGGATATCGTCGGAGAACCTAAAGATGGCTTATGTTCCTACGAGGGTGCCGTGGTGATCCTAGACGCGGGAGCACAGTATGGGAAAGTGATTGACAGGCGGGTACGAGAGCTGTTTGTCCAGTCTGAGATTCTGCCTCTGGAGACGCCAGCCTTCGCCATCAGAGAGCAGGGTTTCAGGTGAGCCCATTGGTGCCAAGACTTGTCAGTAGATGCTGTTTGGTTCTCATGTTAAAAAAAAGTGCCAGGGAAGCCTAATTGAATTCCAAAGTAGAAATGTTTGATATGGTAACCGACAGGCTTTAGTATCTGAACTAACACTGTGAATCAAAGGCCTTCTTCCTTTAAAAGCAGAAGACATCAGAATTATCAACCTTCATTGCTTGTAGCACATTTTGTTAGTTGAAGCTATTTTTAGCTATTTTCAACCCTCATTCTGACTCTCTGTCTGAAATTATCTGTTTTTAAGGGGCGGCTCCTTTTAAGGCTTGTCAGTAAACGGCCACTGTTATGATTGGCTGAACATCTATATACTGTATCAGTGTAGACAGCGTCAGTGATTATAATGCCTTCTATTTTGCTTTTGACGTGACGCTCTCATCCATTGTAGGCAAATTACAGCCGTTAAGTGACTGAACGCCAGTGGGCGGGGCCTATGGTGCGATAATGTATTTGTCAATGACTTGCTCTGGAGGCGGTCATTGCAAATGTATATTTCCTGTGTGACGTCACAAATCCCACAATATCCAAACGAGACGTTTTTGGATTAGTTTCCTGATAATTTATTCAACCCCATGTCATCCAAGATGTTTATGTCTTCAGTGAAAAGGAAATTAAGGTTTTTGAGGAAAACTTTCTTTGATTTTTCTCCATATAGTGGACTTCAACATTTACCAACGGGTTGAAGGTCCAAATGTCAGTTTCAGTGCAGCTTCAAAGAGCTACAAAGCAAACATGCAAAGACTAAGTGAAACGCCCTTTACAAAAAAAGGTAAAACAACGATGTCGGACAATTTTGAAGTTGGAGGAGAAAATTAGTTTTTCGCCCTACTGCGGTACTTCCGCCTACGTCACGCGTGACCTTTCCAACGTGATTATGTAATGCGTGGCGCATCGCAGAGCAGCGCAAGAGGATCATTTGTGGTTAAAAAGTATATATATATTTCTCTAGATTGTTTCTCTAGATAAGACTCTTATTCCTCGTCTGGGATCATGTAGAGCTCTTTGAAGCTGCACTGAAACTGACATTTGGACCTTCAACCCGTTGAACCCCAGTGAAGTCCACTATATGGAGAAAAATCCTGGAATGTTTTCCTCAAAAACTTTCATTTCTTTTCGACTGAAGAAAAGACATAAACATCTTGGATGACATGGGGGTGAGTAAATTATCAGGAAATTTTAATTCTGAAGTGAACTATGAAACTTGCAGGATGTTTTAATGGTACAAAGACTCTTGTATAATGTCAA
Source organism: Anabarilius grahami (assembly GCA_003731715.1). NCBI lineage: Eukaryota > Metazoa > Chordata > Actinopteri > Cypriniformes > Xenocyprididae > Anabarilius > Anabarilius grahami. The sequence goes on along the minus strand of RJVU01062584.1, from coordinate 582,428 downwards.
AAGTTCAAGGCAAATTTGATTTCTCATGTCATGACCCCTTTAAATAAGGATAATTTCCTTCTTTCAGAAGTTGTTAAAAGCATTGTTGGAGACCGCAAATGCATTTTATTATTGTACAGTTCTTATAATCCAGCTGCTGCTCTTTTAAAACCTAAAACTATTCTACAAATTTGTAAAACACCAGTCAGGAAAAATAAACAGTCATATATTTTGTTAGTTTGTCCTTGAGAGAACACAGTGCGAGTTCGTAGAGTGCTGTGCATTCCACCTGTGAGAACATAAAAAGGAAACAAAGCTGATGTTTTCCTGATGCGGTGAACACTGAGACTCGGAATGAGGCTGATGGACAGACAGAAAAACCCACAAGTTGGAGAGATAAGTGGATCTCATGATCTGCCCTTTGCATTAGAACTTTCCCATTCTCGATTCAACAGGAAGACAGACTTTTTCCATCTTTCTCAGACACTTGATATTTTTGTAATTATATTTTGGTTAATATAAATTGGTTTATAATGTGTATATCAAATTATTGTCTCCAATGTTAGGGCCATTATTATATCCGGAGGGCCAAACTCTGTCTATGCTGAAGATGCACCCTGGTTTGATCCAGCCATATTCACCATCGGAAAACCAGTTCTCGGAATCTGCTATGGAATGCAGGTGAGAAACTGATTATTATTATTATTATTATTATTATTAAAAAAGCTGTTTTCTATGTGAATATATTGTAAAATGTAATTTATTCCTGTGATCAAAGCTGAATTTTCAGCATCATTACTCCAGTCTTCTTCAGTGTCACATGATCCTTCAGAAATCATTCTAATATGATGATTTGCTGCTCAAGAAACATTTCTGATTATTATCAATGTTGGAAACAGTTGTGCTGCTTCATATTTTTGAGGAAACTTATGCATTTTTTCAGGATTGTTTGATCAACAGCAAATTCAAAAGAACAGCATTTATATGAAATAGAATATTATGGTTACGTTATGAATGTTTTCGTCACGTTGGTTTGATCAATTTAATGTGTCCTCTATTTTTGAACAGTAGTGTATAAGTTCTACAAACTCAGAAAAAAGGAATTACTCTTAGTATGTCAAAAGACTAACTGTTTTTTTTGTGTTCGCCAGATGATGAATAAGGTCTTCGGAGGCACTGTGCACAGGAAGAGTGTGAGGGAGGACGGTGTTTTTAACATTGCTTTGGACAATTCCTGCTCACTCTTCAGGTACATCTCCCTCTGTTACGTCAGTTAGCAAGTTTTTGTTTTGTCGCCGTGTCACTTTATGTAAGTGAGGAATATCTTGTGAGTGTCATATCCTGTGCTGAAAACTTTTTGTGTTTCAAGGGGGCTGCAAAAGGAAGAACCTGTTCTGCTGACACATGGAGACAGTGTCGACAAAGTAGCAGAAGGATTCAAAATTGTTGCACAGTCTGGAAACATCGTTGCAGGTGGGTGGGCGGACCTGAAGTAGATTTCCTAGACATGCTTCATATCCTAAAAAGGCTTTTCTGAGCTTGCTTGGCACTGAAGGCTTTGTTATTGTTGTGAGTGTTTGTGGTTTAAGACATTTCCCCTGTCCATCTCTGTCTCAGGCATTGCTAATGAGCAGAAGAAACTTTATGGCACTCAGTTTCATCCAGAGGTTGATCTGACTGAGAGGGGGATGGACATGCTACGCAACTTCCTGTTTGAGATTGCCGGCTGCAGCAGTAACTTCACCGTACAGAACCGTCAGTTGTCCTGCATCAGGGAGATTAAAGAGAAGGTGGACAAATCCAAAGTTCTGGTAAGTAGCGTAAATCCCTTCAACCTGCCTTTTAAAACAATGATTGATCAGTTACAGGTGAAGTGTGCTATTATTTGTTACCTAAAGCTATTAAAAATGAGGTTTTAGTCATTTAAGATAAAGATGAAATAAAATATAAATATTAGATGAAAAACTTGAACAAAAAAAAAAAAACTTTGGCAACTAACTGAAATAACTATTAAATTAATAAAACTAAAACAAAAATAAAGCTATTTAGAAATTAGAGCTGAGCAAATAATCGAAATAAAATCGCACTTACCTTTATTTTTGTATTTATTTATTTTTAAATGCGCAGCTTCTCAATGAAGCACAGCTCTGTGATCATTAGTAAATGCTGCTCCATCTGAAAGCTAGAGGGCGCTCTCACGCAGAAACTCCAAATATGCCCAGCAGAAGTATGATATAACACGCGTCATTCCAGAAAATCCCTATGGGCATCACACTAGTATCCCTGTAGCTGAATAAATAGAAGATTGAAAAGCTTTGATTGATTAAACATGACTAATAAACACACAACTACGACAATATATGGTTTATCTGAGTTCTTCAAGCCTTGTCGGGTATTTTCATGATGATAAAGTATATTTATGTTTGATGCATGTTGCTTTTTCAAATGCACGTTATAAGCGACTCAAACTCGGATGGAGCAGTATTTACTAGTGATCACAGAGCCGTGCTTCACTGACAAGCTGCGCATAAAAAAAAAAACACAGCCTTTGCGATTTCATAATCGCACTAAGCCAAACGGTTTAAGCACGATTTCATGTTAATTGCGATATATCGTGCAGCCCTAATCCTAGGTGTATATGAATTTCATCTTT
>RJVU01062584.1:533188-569942 GCA_003731715.1 Anabarilius grahami | reverse complement strand
AATATACACATTATGTACAAACTAACACAAACTTTTATTTTGGATGCAATTAATCGCAATTAATCATTTGACTGCACTAAAATTAATTCTTTTATTTAGAGAGGATGCATTAAATTGATCAAAAGACATTCATAATGTTATTAAAGATTTCTGTTCATCAATGAATCCTGAAAAAAATTTATCATGGTTTGCACAAAAATATTAAGCACAGCCATTTTCAACTGTAATAATCAAATGTTTCTTGAGCAGCAAATCAGCATATTAGAATGATTTCTGAAGGATCATGTGACACTGAAGACTGGAGTAAATTCAGCTTTGATTACAGGAATTACTTTTTTAAATAATTACAGTTAAAAAATACATTATGCATTTTTGATCAAATAAATGCAGTCTTGGTGAGCATAAGAGACTTCTTAACACATTAAAAAAAAATCTCCCAAACTTTTGAACGGTAGTGTAAGTGGGACAAAATTATTTGTGTGAAATACGTTTTCTTATAATGTCAATAAAGGTCTTATTCTGTGCCTTGTGTCCCTTGTTCATCTCGTCTTTTGCAGAGTTGTTTACGTCTTTGGGTCACATGTAAAGGAGCCGCCCACTGACATCACGCCCACCTTCCTGACCACTGGTGTACTGAGCACGCTAAGACAGGCAGACTTTGTAGCACACTCCATTTTAAGGGAGTCCGGTAAGAGCTGGCCATCTCCACTGTCTGCTCCATTATTGTCATAACCTTTACATGTGTAAACACTCCCACCACAGCTATGGCTACTGCGAGAGCTGAGTAAACACTTCCACCACAGTTACGTCTGTGCCTGGTTAGACAATATCAGTCAAAGACAGCAAATGTTGACTTTGTTTTCTGTTGTTTATACGATTTTAACTGTTCAAATGGCCAGAATTGACAATAACAATAGTATCTAGAGATAAATAAATAGATAATTCTATAAGTCAAATTCATCTTTAACTTTGTTCTTTTTTTAGCAAAATAAGTACACTCAAAATGTGAGTGTAATGTGGCAAAGAGAGAGTTTGTAACCACATCTGTGCACAAAAAGAACAAACTGTTGGTCAGAACTTCCTGCCGACTTGGGTGTCTAAAGACCTGTTCAAGGGCAAGAATTAAAATTATAAAGATAACTTAAATGAAATCAGCATCTAATCAACGGACGTTAATAGTCTGTTTATTGTAAGCATGCTGCAGTTTTGTCATCTGCCAGTTTAAATGCTCAGGCGCTTTACAGTTGCCAGATTCTGATTGGCTGTCAATGTTTTAATCATTCATCAGCTGGAAAAAAAGTCAGTATTGAAAGGGATTCCAACGACATCATTCCTCTGTGTTGTTATAGTTTTGGTGTGGACTTTCTTGTTTTTATAGAATTCGAATGATTCTTAACTTTATAGTTATGGTTATAATTAGGGTTGTCACCTTACCAAAATTTCAACCGGTTGCCAATTTGTTTTTAAGGAAATGTATTTGTTTATTTGCTCTGTTAAAGACCAAACCATAACTATATCTGTAGCCAGAATAGCAAAACATTAACACAAAACAAACGTCAGACTGAAAATGCAAATTCACTCTCTGACAGTAGGTGGCGCTTATGAAAAAGCAGTAACATTGTGTTTTCTTGGTTACTGCTGTACACCATATAGTGCTGGGCTTATAAACACTACTTTAATAGGCGTTATACGGCGGTAGAGGAAAAGAAAAAGCCATCAAAAGTTTTCTGAAGACAGTCAGTTCCCTTCAGAGACACATTCATATGCCCCACTCCCCCCACCCCCAATTCAATATTTATATTTTCGAGCATTGTGAACAGTGAGCTTGCTGTGCCTGATACAGTATTTTCTCTGCTGCCGTGTCTGTGCCCTCCTCTTCTCTTTGCGTTCTTATTCAGTGTGTCCCATCTCTGGCCTGTATTAATGTCCTTTTTACAGATAGACTTTGTAATATTTCCACACAAATTACATTTGGAAAAAATGGTGCATCTCTGAAAATCACTAAGGCTGTCAACTAAAAGCAATACTAAAAGCCAAAAAACATTATTTTGATTTCATGGGGATTTTAAGCAGACTAACTTACTGACTAGCACCTCTGATTGGCCATTGTGTTCATGCACTCAACAGATAGGTCTGTGATTGGCTACAGTGCTTGTGAAAACATGCTGTAAATAGAAACCTTTGACGCTCAGCGAGCACTTAAAGATGAACGAGAGCGTATGATGGCAGCGTCTGCTGATATCTTCAACCTTAAACCTTTATTTTTATTTTTTTATTTTTTTAAAGTACCGACTGGTACGTTTGGCAACCCTAGATATAGTTATCATCTTTGGTGTGAACAGGCCTTAACATCCATCGTTTTTATGGGATCCAAAAATAGTCCCACACTGACGGGCCAACATATTTTGGATGCGTCATCTCCTCTAAAATGATTTTGTGCGGCAGTAGTAGCTACACATGGCATCATCATCGTCTTTTTTCTGTTTTATGATGGGTTGCAACCAGCATTAAAGTGCAATACTGCCACCTATGTCGGAGTGTCAACTAGACTAGATGGATTATTGGTGCTAGATTACTTATGATATTATCATAGAAACATTACTGTTCATATATACTACCATTATATATTGTGCTTTATATCCAGGCTACTCAAGTAAAATCAGCCAGATGCCAGTCATCCTCACCCCACTGCACTTTGATCGTGACCCGCTGCAGAAGCAGCCGTCCTGCAGACGGTCCGTCGTCATCAGAACCTTCATCACCAGCGACTTCATGACCGGCATCGCCGCTACTCCAGACAACCAAATCCCTGAAGAGGTGAGATCAGATCCTCCATCCACACATAAACCCTCCCTGGCTTGATCGGGCCAGTGGTGCATAACAAAAGGTTTATCATTTGCATTTGTTTTTAAGCCTTGCCAATTTAAATATTCAAGCGCGGAAAGCCGCTTCTCATACCGTGCGAATGTTGAGCTGAGCTCTTCACGTCTTCTTGCACTTGAATGGACTTATTCACACAAAATTACATTAAAAAAATGCCCATCTCTGCGAGTATCCTAGTAAACATAGTCTATTATGACTTAAGTGAACATAAACAGTTGAGAAATAAAACACGTGCAACAGTATATTTAATCCGTGCGACTCTTAAGGTGACAGCAGCCTAATAAACCTGCTGCTGTCTTTGTTTTAATGTTAATCAAACAACAAACGACAAAGAAAAAAAATGACTTTACTGAATAACTTTTGTAACTTTAATAAGGATTAATCTATATGTTGGTCAGTGATGTGAGGGGTCATTTTTTTTGGTCTTAATGATAAAAAACAAAGATATGACATCCAAAATATGTAAGGTAGTACAACTAGTTCTCTTTCACTGAATCCAAAAGGTTTTAATTATCTTTGCTACATATAAAGGTATTTTAAAGATTTTGAAGTGTCAAAAGGTCATTCGGTTTAACCGTCCAAAGGCCAAAACAGCCATTTCATTTGTGATTAAAACATCTTAAAATGTAATGAATGTATATTTTTTTTTTTCTGGCATGATTTTATAACATCATATATCAACATAGTGCAACATGGTTTTAAAATTATGAGTAGAAGTCGTTGCTTTGTTTTGAGAAAGAATGTCTGGAAAAATTAATTTCATTGATGTCATTCGGAGTAACCAATATAAAGGGACCATTTTGGATTAAGTCATGTGGTCAGTATCATGTGACAGGATGTGACATCATTCAAACACCTGCAAAGGACCACATGGCCATGAAGCAAAGTAACTAACTCTCTCTTAACTATTTGAAAAATACATTTTCACTTGCTCATACGCATGTCCCGAAACATCAGGTCATTCGGTAGAACCGCTATAAAACATGGAAAATGTTGTAATATTTTAAAAACTTGTAATAAATATAAAATGTTTGTTTGTCCTTTTGCTGGCTAGCTAGATATCATCCTGTTAGCATTGTTTGCAAATATCGTCATTCTGTAAAACCGAAATTTTGGTTAAACCGAATGAATTTTTTGGTGACAAATTTTGTCCATCTTGTAAAAAATAAATTTTTTTGTAATTTGTATGTTTTTTCTGTTATATTTGTGCTGTTGCTCGTATTTTGATTATTTGTTCTTATTTTATTATGACAGTTTACTTGTCTTTAACAATATTTGAAATTTATTTGAGTTAGGCTAGTATTTTTTGGTGTTACAACCTCATTTATTAAGGTTATGGGTCAAAAACAACAAAGACAATAACTAGCCCTATTTTATTTAAAACTTTTTTGTTGTGTGGGCCAGTAGAAAATATCCTTAGCTTCCAGCTCTGTAAACCCATCATTTCCATCACTAACTCGTGCTCCTCTGACCACAGGTCGTTCTCAAAATGGTCAACGAGATCAAGAAAATCCCCGGCATCTCAAGGGTGATGTATGACCTGACGTCCAAGCCACCGGGAACCACCGAATGGGAGTAGAGCAGTGGACTATTGTACCTTCTGATTTATCCTTGTCAACTCCTCTTCTACCTCCCCCTTTCCCAGTACTGTAACATTCCCCCCAAACCCCTTTTCTCCACTCCCGCGCCCCCCTTTAGGCACGCCGCCCTGTCATTGTCCCACTGAGACCGGAACATTCCCTACAATGGCAGGTTGTACTGTGATTGGCGCTAAGCTGACATCGCTACTTCAGTTCGGCCTCTTTATTTGGGGTCGGTTGTAATATTATTGGTATTATAATTGTTGTTATTATTATCCTCTTCACTGAGAATAATAATGATGATACATTGAATTAGTTTTTTGTATCAGCTCTCTGTGTTTAATGCATTGTGACAGGTCACTCCTCCATACTTTCTGTTGTCGACTGTCCACGTGCAGCACGACACGGACAAAACAACTTTTTGTTTTTTGAGCAAGTCCACTGATTCAAGGATAAAGTGTTGCCGCTTTCTGCCTTTAAAAGCTTGTTTTCACTATCCCAGTTTGTGCAGTGTTGATTTCGGTTTGGATTTCTTACCTGAACTCTGGCAGGTGAAGTCTAGCAGTAGTCTAAAAACCGCGACCAATCGATGTTTATTTGCCAAATACAGATGAGGTCAGACAGACGCTCTTTGCGCTGTGGACGGGTTGGTTTATCACAGAGGTTTTGCTGTGAAGGAGACTCCTAAATCTGGAGGCTTCCTGAAATTTGTGCCTGTTTTCTTTTTTTGGTTACTTTGTTTTTTTTCAGGGATGTGACTTTATTTTATGCTGCATTATTTTTTTTCTCTCATTTCACGAAAAGGATTATTAATATTTGAATGGTGACGAGTATGGAAGCTTGTTTCCTCCATTAAAATAAAATTTAAAGGCAACTTTTCATCTTACAATTCTGGCTTTTTTTTCCTCAATAGGCGAGATATAAACTCATAATTGTGAGTTATTAAGTCAGAAGTGCGAGTTATAAAATCAGAATGGCGATATAAACTCGCAATTGCATCTTATAAAGTCAGAATTGTAAGTTTATATCGCAATTCTGACTTTATAACTCGAATTCTGACTTTATAACTCGCAATTGAGTTTATCTCAATTTTGACTTCATAAGACGCAAATTGCACGTGTATATTGCAATTCTGAGAAAAAAGTCAGAATTGTAAGAGATAGTCAGAATGGCGAGTTATAAAGTCAGAATGGCGAGTTATAAAGTCGCAATTGCGTCTTATAAAGTCAGAATTGTGAGTTTATATCGCAATTTTGACTATAACTCGAATTCTGACTTTATAACTCGCAATTGAGTTTATATCTCAATTTTGACTTCATAAGACGCAAATTGCACGTGTATATTGCAATTCTGAGAAAGTCAGAATTGTAAGAGAGAGTCAGAATTGCGAGTTATAAAGTCGAGTTATAAAGTCAGAATGGCGAGTTATAAAGTCGCAATTGCGTCTTATAAAGTCAGAATTGTAAGTTTATATCGCAATTTTGACTTTATAACTCGAATTCTGACTTTATAACTCGCAATTGAGTTTATATCTCAATTTTGACTTCATAAGACGCAAATTGCACCTGTATATTGCAATTCTGAGAAAAAAGTCAGAATTGCGAGTTATAAAGTCAGAATTGCGAGTTATAAAGTCAGAATTGTTTATATCGCCATTCTGACTTTATACCTTGCAATTCTGACTTTATAAGATGCAATTATATCTCGCAATTCTGAGAAAAAACTCGCAATTGCGAGAAAAAAGTCAGAATTGTGAGATGAAAAAGTCGCAATTACTTTAACTTTTTAATTTATTGGTGGAAACAGGCTTCCATAGCGTAATATTTTAAATGATTTTGCCTGGGCTGGTCTTATAAACACATAAGATCAACAGTGTACTTATTTTCACCAATAAAGGCCTTGGTATTTTTTGCGCTAGGTACAGCAATAGTGTTTCTGAAGGCAAATGAAAGGAGATTAACAGAGGGAGGAAGAACAGGTGATTGACAGGACATGAACTGAGGGCAAAGTCACCAAGTCCTTTTGAGCCAAGTTGGGTTTAAATGAATTTGGACCATGAGTTACTGTCAATGTTGGAGTCCTCCTGCGTGTGTGGCCTCGTTTTTAATATTCCACTCCTTTAACAGAAGCGTGTTCTTGTATGTATAGAGAGACGGGGGCTTTGATTGGGCTCATGGAGATCGGTGTCCGGCCCTCCGTCTAATTTATGATGTAGAGAATTGTTGTGCTATGAATTACATGCTCGGTATTTATTGTCTTCAAGGATTTCATTTCAAAACCTTCTGTTGTCACGATAGCAAAAAAAACTCAATGCAAGATGAACTTACTCCCTTGTCTTAATTGCTCTTAATGTCTTTTTCTCAGTGTCACATTTATCATGTGTATATTTTACTTGTCTATTAAAAATACAACTAACAAGTTTAAATTCCTAGTGGGTAAACTGCAATATTACATGATATTCAGTTTAATTTATGCAATTCTATGTTGACCCCCCCCCCTCTTTTTTTTCTTTTTTTTTGTCTAAACATGAACAATGCTGTTTTACCTTAGTATTGTGCCTCAGACCAAGCCACCGCATGCAGTTTGAAACTGATATTTGTATAATGCAAACTGAGCTTTAATAAAGAACTCTGTGTTCAGATTTCTCTCATCACAAGATCTTTCGTTATTTGATTATATTTAAGTTGCATTTGATTCACAAGCTGGTATAGCTAATTAAAAACTGCTAAAATACTATAACATATACATTTGATGCAAATCACATTACAAATAGACATGCTTAAAAATAATGATTCTGCTATCATTCTAAAATTATTTTTGCTCCCCTGTAATTTGGCTCCAAATATAATTTATAAATATTTTGGCTTTCATCACTATTAATGGTTGTCTTCAGAAGAAATATAAAAAAAAAAATTTCAAAATGACCCAATATTCATTGTCATGTTCCAAGCAACCAGAAATCAGTCACAGATCAGTGTTTATTATTTTTTTATATACTATTATAGTTATTCATATTTTGAATAGCTTCCAAGGCTTTTTAAGTTTTTCATCTATTATTTATATTGTATTTTAGGTCACAAAAAACCTGGCCTCTCTGGCATTAAGGAAATGTGGTCATTTATTGGCTGTTTATATGTGGCAAATAAGCTGTTTCTCTCAATATAAACGTTTAAGCACAAGATCAAGAGGGCAAATGCGCCCACTAGTGGACAAAGTCACTACTGAAGCCCACATTATGCTTTGTAAATCTAATCCAAAGATATTTTACATACATTATTTATCTGTTTTTGCTTGTATTTTTTATTGCAATTCACTGAATACAAATCTCATGGCGTCAGTTTTTATCTGTGGAGTTTTTATATTCAGCATTTCACAAAGTAAAGAAATGTCTTGTAAATATGTAAGTCATCTACTCTGGCTGCTAGTGTAATCTAATGTAATAAGTTTAAATCTATTAGGAAATTTGGGCCCTGTTTATATTAAAGGATGAGTTCACTTCAGAATGAAAATTTCCTGATAATTTCCTCACCCCCATGTCATCCAAGATGTTTGTCTTTCTTTCTTCAGTCGAAAAGAAATGAAGGTTTATGAGGAAAACAGTCCAGGATTTTTCTCCATATAGTGGACTTCACTGGGGTTCGACGGGTTGAAGGTCCAAATGTCAGTTTCAGTGCAGCTTCAAAGAGCTCTACATGATCCCAGACGAGGAATAAGAGTCTTATCTAGAGAAACTATCGGCCATTTTCAAAAAAAATATATATATATATATACTTTTTAACCACAAATGCTCGTCTTGCACTGCTCTGTGATGCGTCACGAATTACATAATCACGTTGGAACGGTCACGCGTGACGTAGGCAGAAGTACCGATCCAGTGTTTACAAAGTGAATGTGCAAAGACAAAGTCAAACGGCCCTTACAAAAAAAGGTAAAGCAATGATGTCGGACGATTTTGACCTTTCCAACGTGATTACGTAATGCGTGGCGCAGTGCAAGACGAGCATTTGTGGTTAAAAAGTATAATTTTTAAAAAATTTTTAGAAAATGGCCGATGGTTTCTCTAGATAAGACTCTTATTCCTCGTCTGGGATCATGTAGAGCTCTTTGAAGCTGCACTGAAACTGACATTTGGACCTTCAACCCGTTGAACCCCAGTGAAGTCCACTATATGGGGAAAAATCCTGCTGTTTTCCTCAAAAACCTTCATTTCTTTTCGACTGAAGAAAGAAAGACATGAAAGACATGTCATCTTGGATGACACGAGGGTGAGTAAATTATCAGGAAATTTGTATTCCTGTTTACTAGTTATACCATCGACTGACATTTCATTGAAGCGTGAAGAGCAGATATTGTGTAACGTGAGGCTCTTGTTTGTGAACTACAGTGTGCTTGTGTGTGTTTCTCCCTTTCACTTGGGAAGAGGGTTCAGGTGTGTGTCGCTGTGCTGATTGAAGGACATGTAGTGACAAGCACATCCACAAACAGCAAGATCCCAGAGGAAAGTAAGGATACAGTATGAAGCCTGTTACAGAGCTAAACGACAGGGGAGGTTCAAGCTCCAGAGCTGTCACCGAACAAGCTGAAGCATGCTGATCACAATTAAATCAAGCCCCACATCTTCATCCGTCTCTACGGTAACCGTCCCAGACCGTTTTCAGTGTTTCACTTTGATGTTCTTGGAGAGCCAAATAAGTCTAAAGAGTGTGAGAGAGTTACATAAAATATTAATAATGCAGCAAACATCATACCCACATACTGTTCAAAAGCAAACAAAATGTATTCAAGTTGTCTATATTTTGCATATATTTGTCCATTTAACAATTCATAACGTGATTATATTGATATGATATATTATTGTTATTATAGTGTTTTAAGCAATCATTTTATTCATTATTTGCTCCTGAAAAATATCTTAAAAATGACTAAAAATATATATAAAAAATGTAATCTTTATGAAGGCATTTTCCCCACAACTTTTTATCAAATTTGTTCATTTACATTAAGTTTGGGCTCAGTAAGATAATTTAATTAATTTTTTTTTTTTTTGAAAGCACTTATGTTATCAAGCCAAGCCATTTTTAATATACACAAACACAGTAAAAAACAAAACAAAATGATAATACTGTGAAATATCATTACAGTATACATTAGTATATTTAATATATTTTAAAATGTAATTTATTCCTGTGATGGCATTTTTTACAGGATACTTTGATGAATAGAAAGTTCAAAAGAACAGCATTTATTGGAAAAATAAAATGTTGTAACATTATATGTCTTTATTGTTATTTTTGATCAATTTAATACATCCTTGCTAAATAAAAGTAAGCTATTAATTTCTTCCAAAGGAAAAAAAGTAGACCAACATTTTTAAAGGTAGCGTATGCCAAATACTTCAATACACTAAAAAAATGCTGGGTTAAAAACAACCCAAGTTGGGTTTAAAATGGACAAACCCAGCGATTGGGTTGTTTTGACCCCGTGGTTTGGGTTAAATGCTTGACCCAACCTGGTGGGTAGTTTTATTTAACTCAACTGTTGTTTAAAAATTACTGTATTGTTCGCTTAAAATGAACCCAAAATATGTTGGAAATGAACATTTATTAATATGTTTAATGAATAATAATTAAACAATAAACAATTATTAAATTGTTTATTAATAAATGTTCACCTTTTGATTATTATTGTTGTCTCTAGTAATTATGATTCTGATTTTTAATTTCCAACCTATTTTGGGTTCATAAGCCAGTCATTTTTAAACAATAGTTGGGTTAAATAAACCTGTCCAGCACATTGGTCAAACATTTAACCCAACCGCTGGGTTTGTCCATTTTCAACCCAACATAGGTTGTTTTTAACCCAGCACTTTTTAGAGTGATAAAATCAATTAATTGAAATGAATTTGCATTGTTACTTTAAAAACTAAAATACATATAATAATAATAGACTAACATAAAGTAGCTGTAGATAATGTAAGATGATTCATTTCTCTAAAATTCAGTATGATGAAAAAGAGCAAAACAGTTGGGCATATTTGTCACTTTCGGTGGCATTTTGTCCTGATGTGAATCTCAGCTTTGATCAGTTGTCTTATGCAATCTTCAGAGATCTCAGGAGAGATCATGGTAACTCAGGCGTTGGTAATTCCTGCTGTCTGTTGAGCCTCTCCAACACCAGCACATCTGAGCAGCCTGTCTTTTACATGTTCTTCCTCTAAAAATGGATTTAACCGGATTGAGCTCCAAAGGACACCTTTTGTTAGTTTTGTGTGTGAGTTGTTCCCTCTACACATCCACCGATGCTGAGGGGAGCTGCAAACTCAAGGCCAAGTTCAACCTGAGGGGTTATAAAGAGGTGCTGAAAAAGACGGTGGTGATTGGCGGCATGTTTCCAGTTCATCAACGCCTGGTTTCGACGGACAGCAACACCACCATCCCTCCAGAGTCCTCGGACTGCGAGGCGTAAGATACTCGATTTGACATTTACCTTTTACAAGTGAAAACAGCCTCGTGATTGCCTATTTTCAGACTGTCATTAGATCTGTCGATATGTGTCACATTAGTGCACTTAAACAAAACGTGCGTACTTTTTAACTGCTTGTCGTTATTTGATAAATGTATATTATTACAGAAAAAAAGATGAATTGCTTAATTGCCAACGCTTAATTTGACTTAATTATATACTGCATTTCAAATCATCATTGATCATGCAACATTTATTAAACTGTTGTCTAAGTAAGGAATAATTATACAGTTTGTTCTCCCAAAAGACCACTTTTATATTCCATAATCAATTGAAAATAACTTGTACAACGCCAATCAACCTGCCTGGTACAATGACATCTAGTGGTACCAGTTGGTATTACATGTGGTTACACTATTTGGTTCACTATGGAAGCTGAATACACAAAAAGATAATTGCGACTTCTTATCTCTCAATTCTGAGATAAGAATTTTCTTCCAATTGGGACTTTATATCTCGAAATTCTGACTTTTTTCTCTAAATTCTGACTTTTTTTCTCACAATTGCGACTTTATCTCTCGTAATTCTGACCTTTTTCTCACAATTGGGACTTTATATCTCGCAATTCTGACTTTTTTCTCACAATTGGGACTTTATATCTCGCAATTCTGACTTTTTTCTCACAATTGCTACTTTATATCTTGAAATTCTTACTTTTTCTCACAATTCTGACTTTATATCTCGTAATTCTAACTTTTTTGCAATTCTGACTTTCTCACAATTGCTACTTTATATCTTGAAATTCTTACTTTTTCTCACAATTCTGACTTTTTTCAAGCAATTGCGACTTTATACCTCGAAATTCTTACTTTATCTCAAAATTCTGACTTTTTACTTGGAATTCTGACTTTCTCACAATTGCGAGTTTATATCTCGAAATTCCTTTTTTTTTCTCGCAATTCTGACTTTTTTTCTCGTAATTCTGACTTTCTCACAATTGCTACTTTATATCTTGAAACTCTTACTTTTTCTCACAATTCAGACTTTTTTCACGCAATTGCGACTTTATATCTCGAAATTCTGACTTTATCTCAAAATTCTGACTTTTTTCTCGAAATTCTGACTTTTTACTTGCAATTCTGACTTTCCCACAATTGCTACTTTATATCTTGAAATTCTTACTTTTTCTCACAATTCTGACTTTTTTCACACAATTGCGACTTTATATCTCGAAATTCTGACTTTCTTGCAATTCTGACTTTCTCACAATTGCTACTTTATATCTCGAAATTCTGACTTTTTTCTCGAAATTCTGACTTTTTACTTGCAATTCTGACTTTCTCACAATTGCGAGTTTATCTCTCGAAATTCCAACTTTTTCTCGCAATTCTGACTTTTTTTCTCGTAATTCTGACTTTCTCACAATTGCGAGTTTATATCTAAACATAAATATAAACATTTCAGTCACAGGTGAACTTGACTGAATAAGCTGAAAATAATAATTCTGTCTTGATTCATGTATGGGAAACACCATTCTAACATGTGAATTCCCCCTCAGCTTTAACTTCCGTACTTTCCGCTGGGCTCAGACCATGCTGTTTGCCCTGAATGAGATCAACAACAGAACGGACCTGCTACCCCTAACTGAGCTGGGCTACGTCATCTATGACTCCTGTTTCACCATTTCCAAAGCTGTGGAGGGAACGCTCACCTTCCTGACGGGGCAGGACGAGGCCGTGCCCAACTACCGCTGTGGGGACGGACCGCCTCTCTCTGCTTTGGTGGGAGCCGGAGGCTCGGATCTGTCCATAGCCACAGCCAGGATTCTTGGCCTCTACTATTTCCCACAAGTACCTTTCAACTATCACTGTATTTGGGCAATGACATGATCCTAATTTTTTTTTCCAAATCTATTAACATCTTAATAATTGAAAACCAGATATTATAAATTTAACATTTTCTTGAAAATGGTAAAAAAAAAAGCTTTTCAAAACTGTGTGAAAGCAGCATGAATAGAAAGAGTACATTTCTCAAAACATGACACATTTAAAAATATGATTTGTCATTGACCTACTTGATAATTCATGTTCTTGTGTATTTTTAGGTTTATTACACCTTTTAGAAATCATTTTAGCAAGAATTCCAACCACAGATGCATCTGTGAGTGCTTAAACTGATCCGAATTTGTCTTTCCACTTCTCTAGATGAGTTACGCCTCCTCATGCTCAGTTCTTGAAAGCCGGTTTCAGTACCCCACCTTCCTCCGCACCATCCCCAGCGATGAGCACCAGTCTGTTGCAATGGCAAAACTAGTGCTCCATTTCGGCTGGACCTGGGTGGGTACCATCGCGGCCGAGGACGATTACGGGAAATACGGCATCAAGAGGTTCAAGGAGGTGGTGGAGGAGGCGGGAGTGTGCATATCCTTCTCCGAAACCCTCCCCAAGGTCTCCAACCCCGAGGCCATCGAGCGAATCGTGCAGGCGGTGCTGGATTCCACGGCTAAGATCATCGTGGTGTTCTCCTCTGACGTGGATCTGAGCCCACTAGTGGGGGAACTGCTGCGTAACAACGTCACCAACCGCACCTGGATCGCCAGCGAGGCCTGGGTCACGTCAGCCGCCATCTCCCGTCACCCCGACATATTGCCTGTCCTGGGAGGCACTATAGGGTTTGCGGTCAAGCGTGCGGAGATACCCGGCCTGAAAGAGCACCTGCTGAGTGTTATTCCATATAACGACACGCTTACAGAAGAGTTTTGGGGGATAGTCTTTAACTGTTCTATGAATTACACTCAAATTTTGAGAGGCAAGAATAGATGCACTGGAGAAGAGATGTTAGACAAGTTGAACAATACATACTCGGATGTGTCGCAGTTAAGGATTACGTATAACGTGTACAAGGCTGTATATGCCGTGGCACATGCCCTACATAACCTCGAGCACTGTGAAGAGGGCAGTGGCCCATTTGAGAATGACTCATGCGCTGACATTAACAAATTTGAGCCTTGGCAGGTATGACACACACACATAGACCGTGATGTACTTTTTGTTTTATCGTTTCATTTATAACTATGTGTTCTGCCTTTAGCTCATGTACTACCTGAAGAACCTGAGATTCACCGTCCCTCACACTGGAGAGGAGATATACTTCAATAATGGTGACGTGGATGGTTTTTATGAGATCTTAAACTGGCAGAGTGATTCAGACGGAGGGATCACATATACACACATTGGTTACTATAACAGCACTGCACCTCTCGACGAGAAGCTGACTATAAATAATGCCTCCATCATATGGAACAATGATATTCTGGAGGTGAGATAATGCGTGTTATTTAATATGATCATGAAATAGATTATATAATAATGATAGGGCTATCAAAATATTTAATTGCAATTAATCTCTATTTTATATGGAAGCTTGATTCCGCCATGAAATAAAAATTCTGACTTTTTTTCTCGTAATTGTTAGAAATAAACTCTCCATTCTGAGAAAAATGTCATAATTGCATGATATAAAGTCAGAATTGCGAGAAACAATTAGGAATTGCAAGTTTATATCACGCAGTTCTGACTTTTTTCTCAGAATCTATCTATCAAAACATTTAATATTTTAATATTTATTATATATTTCACAAGTATTACATATCTATCCATCTATCTATCTATCTATCTATCTATCTATCTATCTATCTATCTATCTATCTATCTATCTATCTATCTATCTATCTATCAAAACATTTAATATTTTAATATTTATCATGTTTCATAAGTATTTCATATCTATCTATCTATCTAAGCATTTAATATTTTAAAATGTATTATACATTTTATAAGTATTACATATCTATCTATCTATCTATCTATCTATCTATCTATCTATCTATCTATCTATCTATCTATCTATCTATCTATCTATCTATCTATCTATCTATCTATCATTATGTATTACGGCTGTACCTACAAGACCAATACAGTGTATTAAGATAATCAACTGGTTAAAGTCTAACTCTCATTATTCCATGTGGAATCGTATAGAAGATGAACCAAAGAAACTGTTGTTTCTCTTGTGTTACAGACACCGCGCTCAGTGTGCAGTGAACGCTGCCAGCCGGGCACCAGGATGGGTATCCGGCAGGGAGAACCAGTCTGTTGCTTCGACTGCATCCCCTGTGCAGATGGCGAGGTCTCGAACACAACAGGTCATGGGAATAATGAACTTTGTTCAATCAGAGTGGTTACTTTTAATAGTTTTTGACTGTTGAGTCAATTTTAACAACTCTTCCAACAGATGCACGAGGCTGTATCCAGTGCGACGAGGACTATTGGTCCAATGCCAATCACGATGAGTGTGTGCCGAAGACCATTGAGTTCCTGGACTTTACCGAACCTCTTGGGATCACGCTGATTGCCATCGCTGCATTTGGGGCTCTGGCTACGATTGTAGTCGCGATCATCTTCTTGATTCACCTTAACACGCCTCTGGCGAAAGTCAACGACCCTCTGCTTACCTTCTCCTTGTTACTGGGTTTGGTGATCACCTTCCTCTGCTCCATTGTGTTCCTCGGTGAGCCTCAGATGTGGTCGTGCATGACCAGCCAGGTTGCGTTGGCCGTGGGCTTTGCTCTGTGCCTCTCTTCACTAATGGGCAAATCTGCTCTGCTCATGCTGAGAGCCAGAGCTGTAAAAGCTGTCAAAAATGCTACCAAGGCAGCCAAAGCAGCAGCGGCGGCCGCTGAGCAAAGTCCCGACACTGCCGTCATCGCCCCGGCTATTCCTCAGAAGAATGACGTGGATCCCATACATCCCAGACACCAGAGGGTGATAATGATAGTGTGCACCTTGATCCAAGCAGTAGCTTGCACCGTGTGGCTGATTCTGATGCCTCCACACCCCGTAAAGAACACAGCCGCCCAGAACATCAAGATCATCCTGGAGTGCGACACCGGAAACATCATCTTCATCTGCTCCATCTTCGGTTACGACATTCTTTTGGCTCTGCTGGCTTTCGCTTTTGCTTTTGTGGCACGAAAGCTGGAAGACCACTTCAACGAGGGCAAGAGCGTGACCTTTGGCATGCTGGTGTTTTTCATCGTTTGGATCTCCTTCGTGCCCGCCTACCTGAGCACGCGTGGGAAATTCATGGTGGCGGTACAAATCTTCGCAATCTTGGCATCCAGCTTCGGCCTGCTCGCGTGCGTCTTCATCCCCAAGTGCTACGTGCTGCTCGTCAAACCGGAGAGGAACAAAGAGGAGATGATGATTCCACGAGCCAAATCACGTGACGCAGTCGCCAACGGAAGCTCCGCTTCACTCGCCACCATCAGCAGCTCCGCTAATGCAACTGCTGTGTCCACTGTGTCTCTAGATGACTGAAGCCAGTCCCCGACAATGATCTACTGTGTCACTCTGAATGTAGAAGGCTTATGATATTGGACTTTTTTCAGGATTTTATAAATAAATTTAGATTTAAGACAGAATAGGAATAACAGTAAAGGACTTTTAAGGGGGTTGTATTGTACTTACCATGTTATACAGTGGCATGCGAAAGTTTGGGAACCCCTTGCAGAATCTGTGAAAATGTGAATAATTTTAACAATAAAAGAGAGATCATACAAAATGCATGTTATTTTTTATTTAGTACTGTCCTGAGTAAGATATTTTACATAAAAGATGTTTACATATAATCCACAAGACAAAAAAGTAGCTGAATTTATTAAAATATGTTCGTTCAAAAGTTTGGGAACCCTTGATTCTTAATACTGTGTGTGTTTACCTGATGATCTATGACTGTTTTTGTGTTTTGTGATGGTTGCTCATAAGTCTCTTGTTTGTTCTGAGCAGTTAAACTGAACTCTGTTCTTCAGAAAAATCCTCCATGTCCTGCAGGTTCTTCAGTTTTCGAGGATTTCTTTGCATATTTGAACCCTTTCCAGCAGTGACTGTATGATATTAAGATCCATCTTTTCACAATGAGGACAACTGAGGGACTCAAATACAACTATTAAAAAAGGTTCAATCATTCACTGATGCTCCAGAAGGAAACACGGTGCATTAAGTTTCGGGGGGTGAAAACTTTTGAACAGGATGAAGAAGTCCAAATTTTTCTTATTTTGTTGAAATATTTTTTTTTTCATTTAGTACTTCCCTTTGGGAAGCAACAGAAGATACTTGCATGTTTCCCGGAAGACAAAAAAAAGTACAATTTACCTTGATCAAATTCTATAAGTTTTCACCTCCCGACTCTTAATGCACCGTGTTTCCTTCTGGAGCATCAGTGAATGTTTGAACCTTTTTTAATAGTTGTGTTTGAGTCCATCAGTTGTCCTCAGTGTGAAAAGATGGATCTTAAAATCATTCAGTCACTGCTGGAAAGGGTTCAAATATGCAAAAAATCCTCGAAAACTGAAGAACCTGCAGGACCTGGAGGATTTTTCTGAAGAACAGAGTTCAGTTTAACTGCTCAGAACAAACAAGGGACTCATGAACAAACATCACAAAACACAAAAACAGTCGTAGATCGTCCAGGTAATGACACACAGTATTAAGAATCAAGGGTTCCCAAACTTTTGAACGGAGATATTTTAATAAATTCAGCTACTTTTTTGTCTTGTGGATTATATGTAAACATCTCTTATGTAAAATATCTTACTCAGGACAGTGCTAAATAAAAAATAACATGCATTTTGTATGATCTCTCTTATTTTATTAAAATTATTCACATTTTCACAGATTCTGCAAGTGGTTCCCAAACTTTCGCATGCCACTGTATGATGTCTACATATAATACAGTTTAATTTTTATGAGCATTTTTCATCTCTAAACCTTAGCAGGCTGCTTTTTATCTATTTATTGATTTGCTGTTGTACCTAAAACTGCAATATCTGACTGCGGGTTTGCTGTGAAGTCCAATATCATTTTTAACAACCCCATTCCCATGTTTTCATCTGACATTATAAAGCTAGGGGAGGAAACTAAGTTTCAATAAAATGATTCCCCCTGCAATCAAAATGTAAGGTTTTTTTTAGCTTTTAGTATGAATATGTTAGCCTTAAGGTTATGAATAAGCTGCTGTGTTCCAAAAGAATGACAAAATTTGCATTTAGGAGATATGAGCATTTAAAACTTACAGTCTCTCACTTCCGCTAAAATGGATCACGGATTTTCATGACATCACTGCGTACTTCAGCTTCTCATCAAATCTTCTGTCCAATCAAATGCTCTCAAGAATCTTAAGTCCCGCCCCCTCTTACACTATAAACAGACAAGCTGCGGCTGGTCATTTGTTCACACATTTACCTGTTTCTATATGGTAAATGGCACATAGTGCACTATATAGAGGATAGGGAATGATTCAAACAGTCTGCTCCGGTCAAGAGACACAAGAGCACAGAGCGGATTATACGTGCCAGTCGGAATAGACCACAAAATGTTCGGACACATTTAAATTCTAAAAACAAGGCTATATTTTAAAGCAACATTGAGGAGAAACGGTTCTGATTATGAGGAAAATTGGGTTTTATGAGCTTAACAGCTCTGGCCAAGCTGTGATCTAGGCGAAACGCTATTGGCTATTTTGAAAAAAGGGGAGGGACTTCTAGATATATCCCGCCCTGTCTACCTGTTTCATTGGAAATTTTGTCAACATAGTGAATAAAGCTGCACGTTCCAAGGCACTTAAAGGGTTAGTCCACTTTTAAATACACTTTTCCTGATAATTTACTCACCCCCATGTCATCCAAGATGTTCATGTCTTTCTTTCTTCAGTCGAAAAGAAATGAAGGTTTTTGATGAAAACATACCAGGATTATTCTCCTTATAGTGGATTTCAATGGCTACCAACAGGTTGAAGGTCCAAATTACAGTTTCAGTGCAGCTTCAAGAGCTTTAAACGATACCAGAAGAGAAATAAGGGTCTTATCTAGCGAAACGATCGGTCATTTTGGAAAAAAATACAACCGTTTATGCTTTATAAACAAAATATTGCCGTGAACGTACTTTCCGCTTCCGCATTCTTCATAACGCTTACGCTGAATATTCTACGCCTTCCCTGTTCTACTTACGGAACGAACGTGGCGCCAGTTTCGTTTATTTCCGTAAGTAGAATAGGGAAGGCGTAGGACATTCAGCGTGAGCGTTATGAAGAATGCGGAAGCGGAAAGTACGGCGATGTTTTGTTTATAAAGCATAAACGGTTGTATTTTTTTTGAAAATGACAGATCGTTTCGCTAGATAAGACCCTTATTACTCATCTGGTATCGTTTAAAGCCCTTGAAGCAGCACTGAAACTGCAGTTTGGACCTTCAATCTGTTGGTAGCCATTGAAATCCACTATAAGGAGAATAATCCTGGAATGTTTTCCTCAAAAACCTTCATTTCTTTTCGATTGACGAAGAAAGACATGATCATCTTGGATGACATGGGGGTGAGTAAATTATCAGGAAAAGTGTATTTAAAAGTACCCTTTAAGGCACTCAACCAACTGTAGAGGAGGAGCAAACAAAGTCAAAATATCAAACTTTAGAAGAAAGGTCCAACACTCATAATAAATAAATAAATCCATGTTAAACATGATACATACATTTAATAATAAATGAATCCATGAATTCTGTTAATGAGAGGGCATTTTGAGAGTTACAGTTATACACTAATTATATTTCAAATGGTCAGGGAAAATTAATTTCATTCCTTTTTTTACACAACAGATACACTGTAAAAAAGGGGGAGGGGGGGGGCAAATAAAGGGAAAACGGGAAAAAAGATTCCCCATGAAATGACCCCTTTAAATGAGCATGAATTTGCACTCAGGGATGTTTTTATGACTAGTGTAGCTTAGCTGTTAAAATTACATGGGAAAAAAATACATTTACGACATCTTAAAAAAATAAAACTAATCTTTTCAGAGCCAAATTTTAGTCTTAAAAGCATGGAAACAAAAAGGTAAATGTAATACTGGTGTCTGCCAGCAGGTGGAAGCAGTGAACGTTCATAAACTGAGATCTCTGTGCACTGGAGATGACACAAATTAAACTGTCCTAGTTGTTTTCAGTTGTTATATAAAATAATTATTGTAATAGTTTTGCTAACATACAATGAAGTATATTTTTGTGAACATTCTGTAAACTATGCTGTTACTTTATTTGTGAATTTGAAAATTAATTTTCAAATTTAGATTAGACTGGGTGTGTTTTAGATATATATGGGAGGCATCATGGATTCAAACACATATTTCATCTAATGTAAACTGTTTAGAGCTACACTTAATTTTGAACAGGACTCTGCTGAAGTCTTCACTGTGTCGCTTGTAAACAATACTAATAAATGATGTATTGCTTTGTCTTTATCTTATTCATAAAATAAAGTTGCAATAAACTACCAATATCCTGTTTTAATGTACTCATTTTTTTCAGTTACCATACACAGTGTGACTTCTTCAGTAATTTGGTGATTAAAACCTCCCACAGACTCTTAACAGTTCATGCTATAGAACTAGTGATATGTGATTAATTATTATTATCATTATTTTAGATCTGTTAACTCTGGTGTTACACTTTTCTTTGTTCAAAATGATACAATTTTTAATAATGAGTCAATACATCATCAATCCTTCTTCCAAAACGTGTTTTTTGTCTTACTCAGGGCCTACAGATCCAGTTCTGGCTGCATCTATAATTCAGATTTTTAATCTCCGTATCCGCTTACATATATTTATATTTATATAATCTATTTTTAATTCCTATAATAAATCTGTATAATTCAGATTTTGATCTCCATATCCATTTACATATATTATATATATCTTCCAAGGGGTTTTTTCCCTCCTAGGACTTTTTTCCCAGTGTTACCACACTGGGTTTTTCTCCTAGGGGGTTTTTTCCACCCCTGGGAGTCAGCCGACATTGGCTTAATGTAGCACCATCTTGTATATGTTACATATTACCACGCTTGCTTGTACAGCTTATTTTTAACCACTTATCTTTTTTCTGTGCTTCTAATATGTAAAGCTGCTTTGAAACAATTACCAATTGTAAAAAGCGCTATATAAATAAATTTGACTTGACTTGACTTGACTACTCTGATTCACTATGGTAAGCCTGTTATAAGTGTTTATATTTTTTAGACTTGTCGGGATGGTTTCTCGCCCTCTCGTCAAATCCGTCAATAAAGAAAAGTTGCTCCGGTTACTTTGAGTGTCTGGTGTGAGAGTGGCAGAGGTTAGTTGTCACAACGAGTGAGAAAGGTTGACATGGAGCAGATAAATGTCCAACCTCCGGAGAATCACACGTTTTAAACAAACACTGAACAGAGGAGAGTCTGCTGGCAAAAAGAGAACGCGACAAAACTCGTAATAAAACAAGAATCAACATTGGCTTGGATTTGAAATGTTGTAACATTAAACGCGGTGCGGAGATGATGGAGTTTTAATTACTCAACAGGTGAAAAAGTGATGTTATTGAACAGATAAATTGGCACATGTAGCTCTCTAACAGAGTTTATGGTAAAGCTTTATCTTTTGTGGAGGATCATATTCATCCGCGCAGTCACGCAGAGCCGAAGCACAACCAAAACACGTTCTTCCACAAAATGCATGCAGTTTTGTTTTTAACCGCTAGAGGGCCATAGACACAGCAGAATGAAAAGTCTTCTAAAATGGACTGAACATTTTGAAAAATTTTAAGAAAAGAAAAATAAATTGAATTTACTTTTAGAAAATTAGCTAAATATAAGCTTTTTCATAGTAGTGTCAGACTTTTGGATCCCTCAGTATCTACTTAAATAAGAGCAATGTTGCATCCTAAGGATGAACAGTATTTACAGTGTTGTGTCAGAGAGAATGAGTGTGCGTAGTTCACTTGATGCCACTCTACATGCCTTGTGGAGTGATGATATTATTCTATAATTGGACGTGTAACAACACACCCTCAGTGAGGAATAGCCCAGCGTGCCTGAGGAAGACTTTTGTAGTCTATGTGTGTGGGTAACTTTGGCTGTGGTGTAAACAAAATGCTTAAATATGGTCTTGACAGAAAGGCCAAATGGTCATTCAACTCTGGACTGACCACTGAAAACACTGAGCAGTGATAAAAGCAAACCGACCAGCGTGTCAAGGTATGATTTGAATAATTCATCAGGTCTTTGTGAACAACTCATAAAAGGGGTGAGATTAATAATTGATGCAATCCAATCGGAGGTGTTGGGATGCATTTGCATGCTATGATTTTGGAGGGTGGGATTCATGTCAGGGGCTGCCCTTCAGTTCACGGTGAATCTGTGGGGTTTCTTCTCCAACACTGTGCATGCAGGAGCTTATGATATATGAACTCAGAGTCAAAAATACAGGTTATGAGTTTGTAGGGGATTTGAACCCTCCCAAAGGAGGTCAGAACTAAAAGGTTGAGGTGTGTGGTCGGGGGTCTTAAAACATACTTGCTAAACAGTTTCTTTGTACACATCACACATCAGTCTCAAAAAGGGGATTTTGCACAATGCACTAAACTCTTCATTTCTGAAGTAACAGCCTTTTAAAATCCTTTTCACACTCGTTTAATGGTTGGCTAATCAAATATTTTATATATGATGAACAGTTTACAAATGAAAAAACTTAAGATGTGCATGTTATTTTGTAGCTGATGTTAATGAATAAATAACCCTAGCTAATCTCAAGGGCGTCTTTGTTTTATTGTATAATGACAGTTAAAAATAAATTCAATAACTATCCATTAAGCTCAAGTACTTTAAGCAGATAATCATCATCATCAACAGATTGTCGGAAACACAGCTGAACTGCTGAGAGGTTCTGAGAGATTTGCGTTATTTCTTAAAGTGGTGTATCTTAAAGGGGACCTATAATGCCCCTTTTCACAAGATGAAATATAAGTCTCTGGTGTCTCCAGAATGTGTCTGTGAAGTTTCAGCTCAAAATACCCCACAGATCCTTTATTATAGCTTGTCAAATTTGCCCCTATTTGGGTGTGAGCAAAAACACGCCGTTTTTGTGTGTGTCCCTTTAAATGCAAATGAGCTGCTGCTCCCGGCCCCCTTTCCAGAAGAGGGCGGAGCTTTAACAGCTCGCGCTTCGGTTGCTCAACAACAACAAAGCTGGAGAATCTCACGCAGTCAAAATGAGGATTGTCAGTAACGGTGTTCAGCCTTACATTGTTCAAACCGGAGTCGACACTGATGGAGAGACTCAGGAAGAAGTTACAACTTTTAGAATGAAACTGGACGTTTCTGAATGAGAACGAAAACTGAGCGGCTTGTTTTTTCACATGCTTGCAGAGAAAGGCTTTTTTTCACATTTTCTGGGGTGGTATATGCACTTGGGACCCGATTATAACACTTAAACATGAAAAAAGTCAGTTTTTTTCATGATATGTTCACTTGAATGTTTTCCAGGTGGGTGAAATATCTAGATAAAATGGAGGCAGAACGAGATATGACAGATGGCACTGACAGATGTCGCAGAGGTTCAAAATTGCCCTACAGGTGAGTAAAAAGCCTTTTGATGAATGAATCATGATCACATCTAACATCTGCTGCAATGAAGACATTGAAAATTGTTGATCAAACTCTCATAGTGAGACATCTAGTCAAGCATTTTATGATGCATCAGGCTCAGATGCATTATAGCAATATGCATTCCTGAAATGTTGCCGTGTGGACATTTTTCATTTTGAGATACCTTCGAGATAATTACATTCAACTGCTGTCATGGTAGATTAGTGTTTAAAAAGAGTCTGTCTTTGTCCAGCAGGAGGAGCTGCCCAATGATATTCACTTTCACTTGCTCTTCTCTCATTGTTGCTGAAGTGATGTGATGTGATTTGACTGCTGGATGGCAGTCATTTCACTCCATTCCCTTTCATTGAGAGAAACTGACAAAACAAAGACTTTTATGTTAATCATTTACACATCATATTGAATTACTGAAGCTGTAGAACACAGTGACAACATTATAAATGGGAGGAAAATATTGAAAGTGTAAACACATACTGTCACTTGGTAAGCTTGTAGCATCGGTTTTTGAATCACATATTGACTTGCAAACTAATCCATTTCTTAAATACAAAAATAAATAAAGAAAAACAGTAAAATAATAATTTATTGTAGATTATATGAACTATTTGCAAATAATATTTTTTATTTAAAATATGTACACATTCACTCTTAATCATAAGCATAATATGCCTAAAATGTCTCTGTTGAAGTTTCTTGTTTCTAATTCAGTTAGCCTATAGGTCATACTGGTGATTTAAAGGATTAGTTCACTTCAGAATTAAAATTTCCTGATAATTTACTCACCTCCATGTCATCCAAGATGTTTATGTCTGTCTTTCTTCAGTCGAAAAACAAATTACGTTTTTTGATGAAAACATTCCAGGATTTTTCTCCATATAGTGGACTTAACTGGGGTTCAACGGGTTGAAGGTCCAAATGTCAGTTTCAGTGCAGCTTCAAAGAGCTCTACATAGGTAGAAGTAACACAGTAGGGCAAAAAACTAGAAAACTAATGAAAAAGTTTGTGACAAACTTTTGTTTGTAAAGGCCATTTGACTTAGTCTTTGCACGTTCGCTTTGTAGACGCTGGATTAGTACTTCTGCCTACGTCACGCGTGACCTTTCCAACGTGATTACGTAATGTGTGACGCATCGCAGAGCAGTGCAAGACGAGCATTTGCTGTTAAGAAGTATATACATTTTTAATAAAAAAAAAAAACAACAGATCATTTCGCTAGATAAGACTCTTATTCCTCGTCTGGGATCGTGTAGAGCTCTTTGAAGCTGCACTGAAACTGACATTTGGACCTTCAACCCGCTAAACCCCAGTGAAGTCCACTATATGGAGAAAAATCCTGGAATGTTTTCCTCAAAAATCTTAATTTCATTTCGACTGAAGAAGGACATGAACATCCTGGATGACATGTGGGTGAGTAAATTATCAGGAAATTCGATTTCTGAAGTGAACTAATCCTTTAAAGGGTTAGTTCACCCAAAAATGAAAATTATGTCATTAATGACTCACCCTCATGTCGTTCCAAACCCATAAGACCTCCGTTCATCTTCGGAACACAGTTTAAGATATTTTAGATTTAGTCCGAGAGCTTTCTGTCCCTCCATTGAAAATGTATGTGCGGTGCACTCTCCATGTCCAGAAAGGTTATAAAAACATCATCAAAGTAGTCCATGTGACATCAGTGGGTTAGTTAGAAGTTTTTGAAGCATCGAAAATACATTTTGGTCCAAAAATAACAAAAACTACGACTTTATTCAGCATTGTCTTCTCTTCCGGGTCTGTTGTCAATCCGCGTTCACGACTCCGCAGTGACGTGTTATCTGGTGCGCCCGAGCTTCGTTTACAGTCTGAGGGAGACGCACGCTGTATTCAAGCTATTCTACATTGTTTGTATTTGGTATTGCTATATTTTTTAAAATGGTGCGTAAGTGTGCATGTCGCGGATGTCCTAATCGCCAAAAACAATGACGTTAAAGTGCATTACCAACGCCGACAGATGAAGTGATTCACTTTTACTCTTTCCCGGTAAACGATCCAGAGCGACTAAAGCTATGGCTGCTATGTAGAATAGCTTGAATACAGCGTGCGTCTCCCTCAGACTGTAAACGAAGCTCGGGCGCACCAGATAACACGTCACTGCGGAGTCGTGAACGCGGATTGACAACAGACCCGGAAGAGAAGTCAATGCTGAATAAAGTCGTAGTTTTTGTTATTTTTGGACCAAAATGTATTTTAGATGCTTCAAAAACTTCTAACTAACCCACTGATGTCACATGGACTACTTTGATGATGTTTTTATTACCTTTCTGGACATGGACAGTATATCGTACATACATTTTCAGTGGAGGGACAGAAAGCTCTCGGACTAAATCTAAAATATCTTAAACTGTGTTCCGAAGATGAACGGAGGTCTTACGGGTTTTGAACGACATGAGGGTGAGTCATTAATGACATAATTTTCATTTTTGGGTGAACTAACCCTTTAAAGTGCACTTTTTTTAGTGTGAACACACTGCTCACACTATTTATACTACAAAGTGGCATAGAATAATGTGCAAGTACACAAATTGGGACGCACTTTATGTTTTGTAGGTGCCAAATAAGGAAGAACTGGCCTGTTCACTGTACCTCATAGTAACAATATCTAGAACTAAGAAATTTAAAAAGATTGAAATGTTTCAAGTCATGACAGGTATTGTCTTTAGTAGACTGATTTTTATTCTTTTTAATTACTCATTAATATCAGCAAGTCATTCTTACGAATCAACCCATATAATGTTAATGCAGGTATTAACAAAGTTAGTGGCCAGCTGCTAAGTAACACTGTTTATTTACTCATCAAATCCTTGTTAGATTTGCACCCTGTGTGAAGGTGAGAAATGGTGCAGAATGAATCTAAAAGTGTGCGTGGAAAGAACTGGAGCCTGTGAACAGCTGTTCTGTCTGGTTAGAATGGCATACTCGAGTAATTAGACACCAGATTGTCAGGAAAGCTTTGCTACACAGTGGCTGAGAAGAATCTGTTTACCATTCAGGGCTTTGGGCATTTGCGCACACACCTTATTTATTGTGCCTTTTCTTTCTCTCTTCTCGTTCCATCTCTGATGCCCCCTCATGTGCACTAATTTTGGAAACTGCTGTGTTTTTTTTCTTCTTCTCTGCATATCCACTAGAGATAAAGCCGTTCCCTTGGCTCTTTTAGATAAGAGGCAGTCATCATTCTATTATCCCCCCCAACCCCTTGTTCATTTTAATCTTCACCCTTCACAACTGAAATAAAATCACTCGGCTGAATGAGAGCCCTTGGGACCAAGACAATTATGTTTGAAGCTCTCCTGGCTATGACTCAGTATTATTTGGCTTGATGAATTATATCAGACTGACTAACCTATTTGACCCCCACACACACAGTGTCTGTGTGAACACGACCAGCCATTTCAATGCCAAACAGCGAAAACTAAAAGTGTTGAGTCCAGGGACAGACCACAGATACATGACAGAAGTTAAATGGTTTTCAACACTTCCATTTTCAATCTGAAAGATTTGCTATTTAGCATCACTTTATTCAAACTTCAGTCGAGACTTAACAGCTGATTCCTGATTCAGTCTTTATCTTTTTTTATAATCATGGCTCAAGTTATTGCTCACTCCTTCTATCCTGTTATATTTCACTGTCTCTTCTCTCTCAGCATAGCTTAATTTCCTCTCTCATTCATTACAATGTTTGAGCGAAGCATAGTTTTATTCTCAGGATAAAAACATCTTTAATGTAGTAGCTACTTAGCAGGATATGAGACCATAATTATTCGCTTTGAACCATCCAGTTTAAACAGCTCATTTCTGTACAGACTTCAGAAGGATCCCAGCGTCGGAAACAAGTGGATGGTTTATTTCAATGGCGTCCCGGATCGGGACGCCATTGAAGAAGTAACAGATATATTTTCCAGAATGATGTGTAAGTGATTGAGGAAGTGAATGGAGCTGTAGTAGATTTTTCTCTAGGGCCATATACATTTTCAGAGCTCGTCTACAGTGTGTCTGTTTGGTTTTTGCTTGCATGTGTGAGTGTAATTGTGATCTATGTTATGTTTGCTGTCATAGTAACAGGCTTTGTGATAGCATTTGAGCAATGGCACAGCAACTGTAGCACTGTCAGCTCTGCAATACCGGGTGCAGAGGTCGTAACCTCTGTTGATGGATGTATGGAGACGTAATGGTCACCAGTGGAGGTGGAGTTTAGTTTCCTTGTCTGGAGAAAGTAACTCAAATGGTCACAAATACTTTCACCTCTGCCCCCATATATATGAGTGTTGCGGTGTGGGGTTGGGTGTCATTTGAATTTTGAAGATTCCGAATCTGCTTATCAATTCCGATTCTTATAAATCCCTAATTTCGATTCCAATAAGGTAAAAAAAAAAAAAAACTTAGAATAAATGTGAATAATATCTAAGTCTTATTTTCATTGTAGCTGAATACCATGGACAAAAAAATCAGCAGGCTAGAGAACACTTACACAAGGAACTTTTGCCTATGGTTTAAAAATACCATAGCAAACACAACTAGCCTAAATAAATATTTTAAATTTCAAGCATTATTAAAGACAAGTAAACACTCAGTAATTAAAAAAAGAACAAATAAACAAATTAACAATCACACAAATAGCCTACATACAACTGAACAAAAGATACGATTGAAATAAACACTGTTTTAAGATTTTCAGGTATTCAGGTACAGAAACTGTAATCAAATGTAAAATAACAGTAACACTTACAAATATAGTTACAAAATGTATTCAGTCAAAACAACGACTGAATGTTCTCTTTGTCTTTTTTTAGTAGATTACCGCTATTATAGAGACGACAGCAGGAATATTAGGCTGCTGTCACTTTAAGAGCTGCACGGATCCAATATACTGTTACACTGGGCCGCATTAATGCACGGGCT
This sequence comes from Anabarilius grahami, assembly GCA_003731715.1. NCBI lineage: Eukaryota > Metazoa > Chordata > Actinopteri > Cypriniformes > Xenocyprididae > Anabarilius > Anabarilius grahami. The sequence goes on along the minus strand of RJVU01062584.1, from coordinate 541,557 downwards.
TACCTGGGCTTAAGCCCAGGGCCCCGGGCTGAGGGAGGGCCCCGGTGATGCCGGAAAAAATATAACTGATTTTATAATGTGATGACTGTCCCTTTAACATCGCTTTGCTTTGAATACATGTGCGGTCCTGCGCGTGAAGTGCATCAAGACGCGCCGCGTCTAGCAGCAGGCAACTCACAGTATCAGTATCTGGACAACGCGGACAGACCGAGTGGCGCTGCCTGTGTGCGTACACTCATAGGGCTCGTTCACACAGAACGAGTTTTGCTTTGAAAAATGCGAGACGCGGGCTGTGGATTGGGGGAAACCGCAAGGTCTCGAGACGCTTTTTAAAACTTTTTTTTAACTGATTTTAACTTAGCTGAACTGATTCATGGCTTTAGAACACCATGTCATGCGCGAGATGCTGCAAGACGCGAGCGCAACGGTTCTGCACGTCCTTCTAGTGCATGTTTACATAGAAAAAGAAAGAAAAAGTAGCGCATTGGAATGGAAAAGCGCGTTCTGTGTGAACAGCGCCAAAGAAAACAATGTGTTCTAATTTTAAAGACGTGGTGCGGCGCTACGCTTCTCGACCGATGTGCGACCCTTCACTCACTGAACCCTGCAGTCGTCAGTAGTCCAATAAAAATACAAATCATACAANCTGTTACACATGCGTTTTCTTTGTCAACTGTTTACATTCACTTAAGACATAAACGACTGTGTTTACGGGGATATTTTGACACATTTTTGTGTGTATTTTGGTGCGTTCAAGTCATATCGAAAATATCGTATTTACGAGCTGATTGCACATGAACACCACAAAGTCGTAAATACGAGTGGGAAGCTTGTGATTTTCTTTAATTCCCGATCTTTACGAGTTGGGGGCGTGTCTGCGAGAAACGTGGTGGAATACCACAATATTTAAAGGTATTTAGCAGTGACTTTGTCAGGCTTTTTATTTACAACCAAATAAGCTAATTCCCAGGACAAAATATAATGGCATTGTAATATAACAATATAATATGTAACAGAGTCATTGACGAATAAGGTTTTTAAAAGTGGAAAAAAACCATAATGGAGATATAATACATTTTAAAGTTTTATTAAGTGTTAACAATGAGATTATGTGGTTTTTATAATCAATTAACACTGTTTTTGTCATTTTTTACAAATTGGACAAAATTTGTCACCAAAAAAGTCATTCGGTTTAACCAAAAATTCGGTTTTACCGAATTACACTTTTGATTATACCGAATGACGATATTTTCAAACAATGCTAACATGATGATATCTAGCTAGTTTGCTAGCAAAGGGACAATCAAACATTTTATATTTACTACAAGTTTTTAAATATTACAACATTTTCCATGTTTTATAGCGGTTGTAACGAATGACCTGATGTTTCGGGACATGCGTATGAGCAAGTGAAAACAGTAATTATTCATATAGTTAAAAGAGAGTTAGTTACTTTGCTTCACGGCCATGTGGTCCTTTGGAGGTGTCTGAATGATGTCACATCCTGTCACATGATATTGACCGCATGACTTGATCCAAAATGGTCCCTTTATTTTGGTTACTCCGAATGACATCAATGAAATTAATTTTTCCAGACATTCTCATAACAAAGCAACGACTTCTACACATAATTTTAATACCATGTTGCACTATGTTGATATATGATGTTATAAAATCATGCCAGAATAAAAAATATATTATTATTTATTACATTTTAAGATCACAAATGAAATTGACACTTCAAAATCTTTAAAATACCTTTATATGTAACAAAATATAATTAAAACCTTTTGGATTCAATAAAATAGATCTTCTTGTACTACCTTACATATTTTGGATATCATATCTTTGTTTTTTATCATTATTAAGGCCTTTGGACAAAAAAATGTCCCGTCACGTCATTGACCCAAGATTAAAGTTTACAGTGGCTTTATAGATTAATTATAAACATTAAAAAGCAAAACACACCTGATGCACATCCTTTGTTATTCATTTTCTGGAAGTAGAGTTTAAAAAAACTTGCTGTATTTTTGTGTAGTTAAGGTACACTGCCATCTTGCTCTGACAAAAGTGACTTTAACGCACCCCGGTGTCGTAAACACAACTTCCCACCTGGTTAATACGAACTTCCCAGGCGGACTTAAATGCACCATTTGTAAGTTCAAGTGCAAAAAGTCCTGGAAGAGAACTCAGAACTCAGTATTGTGCACTATACAGTATGAGAGGCGGCTTGAGTGTTTTGAAATCGCCCATCACTAGATATTGTTGAATAAAGTCGTTATTTTTTATTTTTTTTGGCACACAAAAGTATTCTCGTCGCTTCATAACATTAAGGTTGAACCACTGTAGTCACATGAACTGTTTTAAATATGTCTTTAGTAGCTTTCTGGGCATCTGAACATGTTAATTGTCTTGCTGGCAATGCAGGCCTCACTGAGCCATCGGATATTATCAAAAATATCTTCATTTGTTTTCCGAAGATGAACGAAGGTCTTACGGATGTGGAACGACATGAGGGTGAGTAATAAATGACAGAATTTTTATTTTTGGGTGAACTAACCCTTTAAGTAACCAATTCCAGAATCGATTCCCAACCCTATTCCTGTGCACGAGTGTCTTAGCTTGACATTTTCAGCATATTGTTTCACACTCACCCGTTGCGTGAGAGGAGTCCGATATGCTTCAGACGTGAATGACAGCGTTCTCACCTTTGTCAAAGGGCCAAACAATGACCTACTTGTGCTCTGGTTTCCTCTCCACGTCACATCCAAGGTCCACTCGACGGGGTTCTGGTTTCTTCAGCTTCTTCTTCTGCTAGCTCTCACTTTCCATCTCTCAAACCACTTTGCCCAAACCAAAAACCCACAGGCATATACTCTTAACCCCAATCATCAGCCAGACCAGATAGACGTTACCTCTATCAATTATTAAGCCTTAAGTATAGCTCTCATCTTTGGAAATGTGACCCGTGAGATCAGGGCCTGTGGGGTGCGGAGAATATCTGACAGAGCGGCATTGAGTTACTCTAAAATTCATATTTGATTACCCATTAATTCCTAAGTGATATAGCAAGGTGATACTGGAGCTTATTGCGAATAATGTGTGTAAATATCATATTTGCGCACATACGGGTTTGTGCTAGGCTCTTGCTCACATCTCATCGCCTCATTTTTTGCTATAGTTTTTGTGTTTTTCTGCTTGAATTTGATCTGAGCATTGGCACACCTCTGACAGGAGCTTTGATGGACTCAGAGAACATCGATCACTCTTGTTTTTCACCCATTGGCATGTATGCTGGCACATCGCTGAAATTGATTAAGAGAGCCTGTCTTGGGACGTCCTTTTCTGTAACCTTCAGGTGAGAGACTTTCAAGTTGCTTTCAAACTCCTCTACTCAAGCATGAAATAAGGTTTCATACTCTTCTAAATTACTTGAGAGGAAATTTTAACAACATACAACTTTTTTTTTTTTTTTTTTTGACAATCAGAGGGAGGATTAATTTTCATGCTGATTTTGGTGGCAGGGAAAGAAATTTCTGGGGAAGCAAGCAAGTAATTTGCTGAAAGATTTCCCTATTAATCTCAGCTGGACCCTTGAGGTAAGCATGGATTGATTAGGCAGATCATAAACAACCCAAAGGGCCTAAAATTGCTTCAAACTGAGCATTTAAAAACATGCTAATGATACATTTTATTTTTTTTCTGTAGGAAGCAGATGTTCAGGTGTTTGTCTGTGTGAAAGTGAATAGGTTGCAGCAGTCTTAGACATGTGTTACGAGGCTTATCCTTACTTACTTATGATATGATAGAAATGGTGCAAAGACCCAAAGATTATCACATCAAAGAATAAATATAGAAAGTCAATGTTTTAAAAAGATTACCATTTGTATTGTTGATTTAACTGTCTGTTAGTTTGGTGAGTGTAAGCTTCAGTGAGCTTCATCTGAGCACCTGCAGTCTCCTTGAGTGGAGTTATGAGATATTGTTGGGACCTGCTGGGTGCCGACCTGTGAAAGTAAAGCTCGTGAAATGGCTTGATGATAGCAATTTTCTTTCCTGTCTGTGTTGACATATTTCCTGTTGAAGCAGGACATTCTTGTGGAACATATTGAAGGGCTTGCTTGCCCTATAGTCAGTTTATGCTGCGCACCATTCTTGCTACTTACTATTGCTTATCAGAAGCGGGTCAAATTATTAGGATGGGACCTTATTTTAGACCATTTTATTGGACAAAAATTGGGGGTGCACAATGTAAACTCCCGACGTACACATGTTTGGATTTGGTTAACCTGTTAGCGTTCCACTGTACCACCCGCGGTACACATACCTTTCAAAAGAGACCAAAACCATGCATATACTCCAAATGGTTCAAAAACAGCATGCAGTTTTCTTTGGGTATGCCTTTTTTAGGATTTTTTGGCAAATTTTACAGGAATGCTAAGCAGTTTATTTATTCATTTATTTGATGGAAATCTCTTCTGCTTACCAAGGCTGCATTTATTTAATTAAAAATACAGTAAAAATCTATAATATTATGAAATATTATTAGAATTTAAAATAGCTGTTTTCTATTTTAATATATTATAAAAAGCAATTTATGTCAGTGATGCAAAGCTGAAGTTTCAGCATCATTACTCCACTCTTCAGTGTCACATGATCCTTCAGAAATCATTATAATATGCTGATTTGCTGCTCAAGAAACATTTCTGATTATTTTCAATGTTGAAAACAGTTTCATAATATTTTTGTGGAAACCGTGATACTTTTTTTCAGGATTCTTTGATGAATGGAAAGTTCAAAAGAACAGCATTTATTCTAAATAACATTAACATGTAACAAGTTTTGTAACTTTATAAATGTCTTTACTGCCATTTTTGATCAATTTAATGCATCCTTATTGAATAAAAGTAGTGTTAGAAAAAAATTTGACTGACTTCAAACATATCAGTATTGGTTGATAAATGTGACTATGTAATGTTATTTGAAAAATAACCCAATATATTTAAGCTGATAAATTATAGCCAAAGGACCCAACATTATTTCTAGTTGTTAAACACAAATTGTTAAGCACAAATATAATAAAATGTAAAATCCATAAGATTTTTTGCACTAAGATTTGTTTTAGTTTTTTGTACTTTGGACAGACTGAACCTTTTCTCTGCTAAATGTTCATTTAGTCATCTTTTAGTTCTCTAGCATGTAGATGACGCTTAAATATAAATCTCACCTTTTAAGTCACCTTTATTTATAGAGCAGCTTTACAGGAAATGAATGACTCAATGATGTAATCAGAGTTCGATTCTGCTGTAAAGCAACTCTAAAAAGACAATAGTACACAGTCATTATTCTAGTGAAACAAGGTCAGTGTCTATTCAGTTCCGTTCAATAATTGTGTAAAGTTCATCAAATATGGAATGAGTTCAATTCAGCTGTATACAGTGATGTCATCGTCCAGCTCATCCAATAGTGTCAGTACAGTCAGTCAAATGGACTAATAGCCACTAAATTACAAATTTGATTTCATATGATCTTCAATAACATTAACTAGCATTAACTTATACCCAAGCCTAGCTTGGTGACTTTGTCTTCTGCAATGCCCAACCCAACCCAGCTCTGCCCAGCCCTACAGCCGGACCCAAGAGCTCAGCCAGATCTGGTTTCATCCTCAGCACGCAGGGAGGTTATAAGAGAGGCTGGACAAGAAGATCACACACACACAGAAAGAGAAGGAAAAGAAGACAGAGAGATGAAAAGCTGACCGTGAGTGAGTCTCAGACAGGAAGCTACTCATCTTTTTGTATTGTGATTGTACCCAGACTCCCCCGGGCTCCACAGGGGGGAGGGGGCCCTGCCAGCCATGATTGCAGCTCGCAGTAGTTCGGTTGGTCGAGGGGGCCCCGATGAGCCCTCCAGGCACCGCAGACAGTCAGCTGCTTCTCTGGCAGGGCACCGTGGGCATCGCAGCTCTCAAGAGAGCAATTGTGATAGCCATGCTCAGCACCGGCAGGCGGCGCTGCTGCGGGCCAGGAGAGCGTTTCTTATCAGGGAGATGGAGACCAACTGGTACTTGAAGCTGTGTGGCCGGGCCAGAGAAGATAGTGTTGCTTATGAGACTGGCATGCCTTACCGGTGAGTCCTGAAAGTAGAGTGAAGGGCAGCAGGGTGAATATGATGTCTGAGAAACGCACAGTGCAGTTTTGTTTGTTTAGGTGTGAGATCATTTTCACATGTTTCTTATTGTAAGGAAACAAACACAGAGGGCTTTTTATTGCTGTTGTGTGTGAGTGATGCACAAGAAAAGTAGTGAAAAATATGTGTTTTAGTATATTTTATTTTAATAATGAGGAAATGTTGATGCAATCTTGCGGCTGCTTGTTGCTGACTGACATTTGTTAATTAAAAGCAAATAGGTCATCCCAGTCTCTTTACTAACCAAGAGGTCATTGACCTGAAAAAGGTTGAAGACCCCTGATCTTCTCTGCAGTTATTCTCAGCTGTCTTATATTTGTGTGAATTAGAATTTGATCTTCTATAGGAAAGTATGTATAAACATGATCTCTATTCTTAGTGCACGTCGTCTTTCTGTCTTACTTTCTGACTGATAATGAGTTAAGTTGAAACCTGAGAGTCAACAGCATTCCTTACAGTTTGAACCTCAAGCTCCACGAATAACCGACATTCTCACCTGTGCTCATACTGACATCACACTTTTCCCACCAGAGATGAGTTCTCTTTAAAAGGTTAGTTCACCCAAAAATTTAAATTGTCAGTAATTACTCACCCTAACGTCGTTCCAAACCTGTAAGACTTTTGTTCATCTTCGAAACACAAATGAAGATATTTTAAATGAAATCTGAAAGATTTCTGTCCCTCCATTGACAGTCTACGCAACTGACACTTTGACGCTTCAAAAAGTTCATAAAGAGATTGTAAAACTAATCCATATGAATTGAGCGGTTTAGTCCAAATTTTCTGAAGAAACACGATCGCATTATATGATGAACAGATTGAATTTTGGCTTTTATTCACATATAAATATTCATCAACGCACACATCAGATATGGTAAATGGAAGCTCAAGCATGAGAATCAATGAGGTTAATTCTCGTGTTACGCAGCACGTTTGAGCTTCCGCAAGAACCAATGAGGTTCATTCTCGTGTTACGCAGCACGTTTGAGCTTCCGCAAGAACCAATGAGGTTCATTCTCGTGTTACGCAACACGTTTGAGCTTCTGCAAGAACCAATGAGGTTCATTCTCGTGTTACGCAACACGTTTGAGCTTCCGCAAGAACCAATGAGGTTCATTCTCTTATTAAGCATTACGTTTGAGCTTCCGCAAGAACCAATGAGGTTCATTCTCGTGTTACGCAACACGTTTGAGCTTCTGCAAGAACCAATGAGGTTCATTCTCGTGTTAAGCATTACGTTTGAGCTTCTGCAAGAACCAATGAGGTTCATTCTCGTGTTACGCAGCGCATTTGAGCTTCCGCAAGAACCAATGAGGTTCATTCTCGTGTTACGCAGCGCATTTGAGCTTCCGCAAGAACCAATGAAGTTCATTCTCGTGTTACGCAACACGTTTGAGCTTCTGCAAGAACCAGTGAGGTTCATTCTCGTATTAAGCATTACGTTTGAGCTTCCGCAAGAACCAATGAGGTTCATTCTCGTGTTACGCAGCACATTTGAGCTTCCGCAAGAACCAATGAGGTTCATTCTCTTGTTACGCAGCACGTTTGAGCTTCCGCAAGAACCAATGAGGTTCATTCTCATGTCACGTGGGACATTTGAGCTTCTGCAAGAACCAATGAGGTTCATTCTTGTTACTCGGCACATTTGAGCTTCCGCAAGAACCAATGAGGTTCATTCTCGTGTTACGCGGGACATTTGAGCTTCTGCAAGAACCAATGAGGTTCATTCTTGTTACTCGGCACATTTGAGCTTCCGCAAGAACCAATGAGGTTCATTCTCGTGTCACGCGGGACATTTGAGCTTCTGCAAGAACCAATGAGGTTCATTCTTGTTACTCGCCACATTTGAGCTTCCGCAAGAACCAATGAGGTTCATTCTCTTGTTACTCGCCACATTTGAGCTTCCGCAAGAACCAATGAGGTTCATTCTCTTGTTACGCAGCACGTTTGAGCTTCCGCAAGAACCAATGAGGTTCATACTCTTGTTACGTGGCACATTTGAGCTTCCGCAAGAGCCAATGATGTTTATTCTCGCGGATCAAGCAAGTACGGTTGAGCTTCTGTTTATGTTCGCTGATCGTGAGGGTGAGTAATTTTATTATATTATATAAATATTTTATTTTTTATTTTTGGGTAACCCTTTAACATTGCAGTTATTTCCCATCGACCGCAATGAAAGC
>RJVU01062584.1:507304-533180 GCA_003731715.1 Anabarilius grahami | reverse complement strand
CCGCAATGAAAGCATTTTGAGACTTCTCCATATTAAAGTCTGCAATCGAGATTTCAGTATGGATCCAAACATTTCTCATCAAATTCTTTCAAGACCAAATTATCTGAGATGTACCCTTCACATTCATTTCATTAAGTTTATAGCTGTACTGTACATCAATAATAGTCTTATTTTATTCTATTTTTATTTTTTCCAAAGGAATTGGAAAGTTCATGATAGAGCAGTGGTTGGTTTATTAGATATCCCCTGCCACATGAATGCCAAAACTGAGATTTTTGTGAGTGTTTGAGGGAGTTTTGTTTCTAATTCTCTTTTCGGATGTTTGCCATTATGAGTGTTCCACCCCAAATCCTTTAATACATTGTGTACATCTCTCTTTTACCTCTTCTGGCAGCCTGTCCTTGAGCTGATTTTGCTTTTTATGTCTTTAAGAAAATGAAGCATGCAGATAAGCCTAATGGGTTGAAAGCCGGAGGCCCACAGCTGTATTATGTAGGAACACTGGTCGTCTTTTATTCTATTTCTCTTAAAGCTGAAAATGTATCTGCTGAAATAGGTCTCAAGACAGAGACGGAGAACAAGACAGACAGAGAGATGCATGGTATATTATCATTTTTAATATACCTTATCATGTTTCATGCTAATTTACAATAGCTTCATAATTATGACAACAAGCATTTTATAATGAACTTTAATCATTCATTGATTAAAATTGTAGTACATATTATTTTGAAACATCAAGCCAAATACCATTTTTGTTGTACAAAAGTTTATGAAAGTGCAAATATGCAGCAAAATAAGACTTTGGCATGGTATAGTGCATTGGTCAATGAAAATTTTTTTTTTCTCATATGTTCATAATTTTATTTGTAATATGAATCGTTCATTTATTCACAGTTTACTCTGTTTTCCATTAAAGGGTGAAATGAAGAATTATGTTTTTTGGCACACAGTTATTAAGTCTGTATTCTTCAGGAGACATTTTGTTACTGATTTACTTAATTCTTAAATTTTAATACCTGCAGGGAGAAATCAATAAATGGCAATTAAGGATAATTAAGTGGTTGCAGTGAGAAAATTAAACTGGATCTGCCAAGTTTAATGACACAGTTATTAAAGCCTTGCTTTAAAATAATTTTTTTATTAAGTGGATGACGCACTTATCTGAGTAAACATTCTTTTTAAAGTACATTTTTAGAAACACTGGGTTTCATTAACTGTGCATGTGCGAAATTTGCATGTGAAATCTGCGCACAAATGTTTTCATGAACAAATGATTCACCAATGACATTTGTGCCATAATGTATTCTAAATTTAGGGGGAAAAAATAACGCATACACAAAAATCACATACTCTGAGTGGCCTTTGTGTTAAGATGATAAGAGGAATATTTGTGTTAAGATGGCATTTTATATATAGATATTTCTGCTGCAAGGTATAACAATGCATACATGTATATGAGGTCTGTAATATGGGCCTGTATAAAAGTTGTTTATTGTATTTGAACTGGTGTTGATGATGGCACACTTTGGTATTGCTTGAGGATATCGCTGCGCTGCTCTCAGGCGAGAACAAGTCTTTAATAGAGATCATATGTTTGTTGATAGTGACAAAAAGCTGTAAGAAAGCCCATATATGGAGGTGGTTTGGGCGTGTTTTATGCAAATGACTATCCTCGGGCAAGTGGTTGCTAATTTAAAATATACTTTTGGATTTTAGAATACTCCAAATTAATTAACATTAGAATGAGGTTAAGAAAAAATTCATGTTCATGTTTTGTGAATTAGGTGAGAAGTTTTCCTGTGCATACTTACAAAACAGTCCATGCAATTATTAGTGAATATGGTGAATATGATAATCTCGTACCATATTGATATGAAAATACAAAGAGAAAGAAAATATATTCCATTCTTTGTTAACAACAACATTAAGTGCATTAAATACATTACGTCAGAGTTTCCCAGAATGGGGTTCATGAAGGAACTGTAGGAGGTTTGTATTTTTAATAAAAGCTAATTATTAAATCATAAAAATTTTAAATAAAAAGTTTCACAAACCTGGAAGACCTGAGCGTATATAAGCAGTAGGGTTTTTTAGAAATACATTTTTTAAAAGATAAATAAGTAGTGGTGGGGAGAATCAATGAATTATGAATCATTTGCTGCCATTGTGAGAATAACATATAATCAATAAAAAAGTAACTGTAGTCTGATTATGAGTTTGTTAAAATGTAATATAATCTAATTACAAATTAATTTTTGGAATCTGATTACATAATCCAGATTACATTACATGTAATCAAGTTACTACCCAACACTGTGATAAATTATTTTAATCTTTTGTTTGGATTTCAGTGACCTAGAAACCCTGGAGCCGGGATGTCTCATTATAGCTTATCAATTAACATTTTTAATGCCTCACTTTTTTCTTCTTTTTTTTTAAACTACAGAGGAATTCTTCCAAAGTGATCTGATAATATTTAGTCTTTTATTAATAGTTTTATGTTTATGGCAGCATCCATCAGCAGAACAATGTACATTTCCTTCTTTCTTCTCACGCTGTTAAAAGTAAAACGCTAATAAGCTGCAAGTGTTCAGTCATAATTAGTCTCACACAGATCAGATTTAATAACAACAAGAGCTATGAGTTGCAGGACATATATGACACCACCAGCGGCCTTCACTCCTAAAATTATTACCCTCCCAGGGGTGTTTTGATAATTTAATACATACATTTAATGCAATGCAACTGCAGATAATTATCTTTAACAGACCTCGCATAGTTATTTGTCATTAGATACAACTCTCTCTCATCTATGCATCTCAAGCACAGACGCTTGATCATTTGTGCTTTAGAAATGGAGCAGAAATGGATGCTTAAACAGGGACAATGAATGGCTAACTTATAAAAAGAGGGTCCTGAATTGCCTTAGGTGTCTCCTTGGATATAGTTTATTGCACAGCCCTCTGGAATACTCGATTCTGATTGTTGGGATTCTGTGGTCAGATGTTTGTATAATGACAGTTCAACTAACTGTACAATTTTAAGTCTATATTCTACATTTTCATGCGTCTTTTTCTTCTCAAATGTAAAATTATTATTGTGTATCAATTATAGTGTTTTTTTTAAATAAACACTATAAAAACTGCTAGTTTTCATTAACAGAAACTGGGAGTATTGTTGTTTAATTGACGATTGATATATTTAATGGAAGTTTCAAGAACTGTGTTCTTTAATTAAAAACAACAGCTAGTGAGTAGGAAAAATATCTTTATATTTTTTATTTTATTATTACGATTATTTATTATATATGACATCATCTAATCGTATCGCGTCGATGAAATGCATCCACGAAATCAGGCCAAAACAATCTCTAGAATTGGCCAATATGTGATATATTGTGCACCCCAGCCGGCCATTACTGAACAATAATAAACATATTCAGGGTGATCCAGGATTATTCCTGCTTTACACGTCTGGGTTTATGTTGCGATGGCAGAGAGTAAGTTATCTGTTCTCAATCATGAACTCTGTGTGCTCTTGGGAAAGTCCTGCAAGTGTGAAAATTCATTCGGGTTATTTATAGGACTCCGTCAGTCTCCTAAAAATAAACTTAAACAAAAGCATAACTGACAACTACACTTCTGTAGATGACCCCTCTAATCCTGAACGCACAGAGCTATCCATCAACGCTTCGCTGTGTACTTTTCTGTCTCTCCTGAATTTGTGATATGTGTATGACATGAGTGTGTATGGATTACTGTGTGTGTTTGTTGGCTCGTCTCCATGGAATTCTGGTTGGAATGATCAAGCATGCTGATATATCTAGATGTGGGAAAGAAAGTCTTCATCTCATTCCCACAATCCTCTTGAACAGACATGATGTCATAGTTGTAGTTCCAGCACTAGCCGAGGGTCAAAGGTCGACTGTAGACTACGTCTACTGTATCTGTGGAGGCATGAAAGAAGGATAAGCAAATAGTAGGGGATGAAAGAGTGAGTGAGGGAGGGAGAGAGAGGTGGAGCGACAGAGATGGAAAGGGTGGGAGAGCAGGGAGGGAGAGATACAGGCAGGGAAAATGTCCCAGATTCCCATGGTGTTTATTAGAGAGTGAAACCAAGAGTCGATCGACTACAGTCAGATGTGTAACTGACAAGACGGTGAACAGAGAGACAGATTCAATCAGAGGATATTTACTAACGAGCAACAGGATTCTGGGAAACTTGACTAAAGAGGACGTCCAGGTTGTTTGGTATCTTCTAAAGGGCTAAATACTGAAGAAACAGGAGAAGTTTGTTTCCCGACGGCCTGCTTGGACAGTGTATGGACGTGACTGAGAGAGATGTACTTGTACAAAGCCACTTGTCCTGATATCCCCACTCCAAAGCAGAAGGGTGGGCAGAAGGAGAGGGGTCAGAGCCGCTGCGGCAAGCAGAACGCCGGAGGGAAACTTTATCCTCCTCTCGTCTGCCTGCGTTCCAACTCTCAGGTAGAACTGAAACATCTGGAGGAGTTCCTCAACGTACACACACTCTCATTACAGGATTCTGTCCGAGCCAGGACTGGCATGGCCTACAGGTACACACTGAGTAAAGCGCAAAGAGACCTGTACATACACACCAAATCCATTCATTTGATGCCATCTCATAGATTTTCTCATTCTGTGTTTGTGTTCGGAATACTTGTTACTTGCTTTTTGAATTCATTTTAAAGATCCCTAAGTAAATGAACTTATCAAAAGCAAAGAAGAACTGAGAGTGGGAGGAAAGTGTCTTTTAAAACTCCTGTGACGTGCTATTCCTCTTTTCGCCCACATGTGGTTATATATTGCGTTCTCTTCTGAGTGATGTTGCCAGATACCAAAGGAGGAGGAAGATGTTTCCATTGTTCTCATTTGTGCTCATTACCGTTCTGCACGTTTTTTTGTGATCATCCACAGGGAAATCAGGAACACTGGTTGCCCCAAGTCAAAAGCTCTGATTTCTACTGGTAATTTATTCATTTAGCGGAAGCTTTTATCCAAAGTGACTTACAAAAGAAGAATGCTGCAGAAAAAGTGATTCATCCTAGGAGACAGTAACTTCAGATATAAAGCATGCAATATAAAGTTACAGAATTGCTCAGAAAACTACAAACATTGCTGTAGATCAGGGCTTGACATTAACACCCGGCAAATACGGGTGTATTTCAGCAGTGGCGTGTAACGCAGTCTCTTTGGCAGGTTAAATTTTATATAAAATATATGCAATTTTTTCAAATGTAGTCTTTTAAAAAGGTATCCGAACCAGTAAACTAAGTGCAATGTAGTGTTGACAAAAATATAAATTTTTCGATACATATTGATACTGAAATATCGCTTCCAATACTCATTTTCCACAGAATACACTCTAAAAAAAATGCTGTGTTATGAACAACCCAATTTGGGTTATTTGGCAACCCAGCGCTGGGTAAATATTGGCATGCTGGGTTTTATACACTAACCCATTTGCTGGGTTGTTTTTTAATCAGTGCTGGGTCTGTCAATTTGATGTTGGTTTTTAATTTTAAATAATAAAAATGCACTCTAAAATCTCTCTATACATATAGGACAGGAACAGTTCATATACAATATATTTTATTCAATGGCAAGTCAATCTTTTACAATCATAAAATACTCCAAAACATTTAGTAAACGTTTTTATGATGTGACAGTTGCAGAAACAGCAGCCAATGGGAATCTGTGGAAAGAAAACTGGTATCAGTAGGCTTTTCCAGTTCATTAAATAAATATTCATTTTTGAAAGTTACATAAAAAACAGCGTTACTTTGTGCCATCTCATCCGTCAGGCATTTAGGTGCGACCACAGCTGTGACGCTAGCGCACTATATCAACAGCTCTCCTATTATAGTCAGTGGAGCACACGGCAACTTTGTTACATATTATCGGCAGGAAGTTTTCTCTCAGAACAGAAAACAAAATGGCCGTTAAGTTCCAGTTTTAACCGGTTTGGCACAGACTACCCAACACTGGGTTACATTTACCCAGCCTGGGTAGGTATCTGAGAGGGTTCATTGACATTAAAAATGACCCAGCAGCTGAGATACAGAAAAACTACCCAGCACCTGGGCAAAAAATATTAAAAAATAACCCAATAAAACTACCCAGCAGGCTAAACCCAGCATTTGGGTAAAAAAATAACCCAGCATTTTCAGAGTGACCCAGCACATGGGTAAAAATAATAAAAAATAACCCAATAAAACTACCCAGCAGCTGGGTAAAATATTAAAAAATAACCCAATAAAACTACCCAGCACCTGGGTAAAATATTAAAAAATAACCCAATAAAACTACCCAGCAGGCTAAACCCAGCATTTGGGTAAAAAAATAACCCAGCATTTTCAGAGTGGCCCAGCACATGGGTAAAAATAATAAAAAATAACCCAATAAAATTACCCAGCAGGCTAAACCTGGCATTTGGGTTAAAAAAACAACCCAGCATTTTTTAAGGTGAGATACGCAATATCAGCTACGCGTTCTCTCTCTCTCATCTCTCCGACAGAGAGTTGATACACAAACCCGCCTCCCCTCACTCACTCATTTAATTTGCTCTGAATGAATATTGTTGGTGTTACAGGGCTTGAATTTCGGCGTGGGATTGCATGTATTGCACATTATTTTACTCATTCCTGCAGATCTTGTGCTCACACCCAAAGTGCGCACACATAAAGCTGCCTCTCAATAACAACTTTTGTTTTCTCTGCTCATTGCGCTTAAACAGTCAAATACACACAAAATAATGTGCATCAAAATAAATGCCGGTCTTGGAGAGTGTTCAAGCAAACAGAGTTAGTTATGCTTTGAGTTGAGAAAGAAAACGTATGTCTAACAGTATAATGGATCCGTGCCTCAGGTCTTAAAGTGACAGCAGCCTAATATACAGGCTGCCAAATTAGATAATATTAAAGTCCCCCTGTAGTCAATAATTGTATCCCTTAAAACTCGTCTTTGATCAGCAAATTGACATATTTAAATGTCTTAAATTCTTCAAAATAGCTTGTATGTAACTCTACACCCTTGCCTCATTAAGTATACGTGGTTCTATGAATACCGTGGCTGGTGGGCAAAAAAGTTAAAGTCAAGCCCTGCTGTAGATCATTCTAGAGGTTTGTGTGGCATGGTCCGATATAAAAGGTTTGAATTCCCCTGATGTGGTATTGCACAAATCTACGTGAACTGTTTTTTTGTAATGTGGTCCCTGTCAAACGTCAACATGTTCCTGGCTGACCTGGATGGTGTTAGAGCTAGCTGGATGGACAATAACAAAGGATTTACACTAGCTTTTATTAGTCTATTCATTTATTAGTGGTTTGCTTTGTGGTTTTGGCTGTCCGTCACAATGTGTCCTCTCTGGGGTGTATTCGGGGAAGAGGTCCCCATGGGTCACAGTGCTGGAAAACCAGTGACATCATGAGGCAGTTTTGTCACACACGTGTTTCGAACAAACAGACAATATAAAACATGGTGGTTTGTATTGGACTTCAAAGACTGAAGTTGGTACTCTAGGTTGGAAGTGGACATATGGTCAGAGTCGCTGTCAATTAAGACTCTGACATAACAGGGCTGCTCTACTTTCAAATAACATATGGTGTCTTAACAGGGCTGGAGGGCGTATTGGTTCAGCAACAGTGTTACTGGAGTGGACTTTAAACTGTCTATTGCACTCTTTTGAGCCACATGAAGGTCATTTATCGAAACTCGCTTTCTCTCTTTCAGATCTTTCTACTACACACAAATAAGCATGGGCACATAAGAGTGTCCTCAATAAAGAGTGCATTCTTAGAATTCATGTTGGTTTTAAAGAAAAGTTTACATTTAAAGTGTAATGTGGTGTAACTAGCAAGTAAAAATGTATAATAATAAAAATTACTTTCACCTTGAATACACATGAGTGTGCATGTTAATTATGTAAAAAAAAATTCAAATGGTTTTGACTTTTTTGTTTTCAAAACAAATATCATTAATTATTAATACATAAATATCATTACGGTTTAGCAGTTGCACCATATGACATTTTACATAAAATCTTTTACAAATAGAAGAAATTTGACAAGTTCTTTGAATGTACTCTTTGTATTCATGTTGGCTTCATAAAAAAGTTTACATTTGAAGTGTCATGTGGTGTAACCAGCAAGTAAAAATTAATCATTTTTTTCCTTACACCTTTTAAATGTTTTTAATTTTTATTTTTTCAAAACAAATATTAATTATTAATTCGTAAATATGACTACTTTTTTTAGTAGTTGCACCATATGACATTTTAAATGATATATATAAGTGTCCATGATAAAGAAAAGGGAAAATATTTAAAAAATCTAGCTTAATGTGCCAAAAAAAAAAAAGTACTCTTTGTATTCATATTGGTTTCATAGAAACGTTTACATTTATTTTGGTGTAACCATCAAGTAAAATGTAACATTTTCCTTAAACCTTCAATACATGTATGCACATCTTAATCAAAAATATTTTAAATAAAAAGGTAGAAATATTAACAAGCTGTGAAATAATAATAATAATAATAAAAATATTATGCAAAACTACTTTTGTAGTTCAGGTTGTATTTTCAGGTTGCATTTTCAAGAATTGAATTCTTTTGAATCTTCATTACAATATCAGGAAAGTTGCATCATCCTGACATTTTTTACTTAAAGGGCCAGATTTACTAACAGCTTGCGCCAGCGCAAACCCTCTTTTGGTGTTAAAAAACTACTGTCGGGATTTACTAAAGACACGCAGTGCAAAACTGACTGAGTTGTTTTTGCAGCTGATCTTATTGCATATGCATTTGTAGGAGTTTCCCTTTCAGACGCAAAATTTATGGGAGGAGAGTATTTAAATGAATCACGCAAGGTGATTTACTAATCTTAGCGCTCTTCAATTTACTGGTATTTGCGCCATTATTCAACGCCTAAAAAAAGCATGTCTTAACCCATTTTGCGACATGGCTGCAGTTGTTGCTGCTAGAAGGAGACACCGCAGAGAACAGAAAGTGTGTGGTAGAAGGGAGAAAATANCTGTGTCATTTCACTTTATTTATTATGACTCAACTTATATACTTAAATGTTCTGATTTCTTTGTATGAATTCAATATTTGGCTTGATGGCTACATCTGGTGGAAATTTTGTGTCAATAGCCCACTTAGAAATCCCCTTACTGATAAAAATGCTGATGTGTCAAATACTTATTTTCCCCGCTGTATATATATATATGTATGTATATATGTATATGTGTGTTATAGATAGATTACACATGTAACAAGTTGCGCCTGTGTCGACGCACACCTGATGAGAGCATCAGCATCAGGCATCTAACGCTAATTTGCGCTGCTCTTGTTAGACTGCATTGGTCATTATGTAAATGATTTGACTGCGTCTGTGTTCTTTCATTTGCGCGTCAGCAGTAGATCACGCTCAACTTGCTACTCCCATCAGTGCATTTGTGGAATTGTGCGCTCATGCTAATTTGCCCAGTTTTGTAAATCTGGCCCTAAATCTCTTTGATATTTTTGGTGTGGCATTAATTCAGAAACGAACAAACGTGTTCATCATACAAGAGTTGTATTCAAGTTATAATACATATGAATTGAATTTCTTATGTATATTTGAATAAATTAATAGAAAGGAAAGAAAAAATGAGGGCCATGTCCCATTTTGTGGCTTGTGACAACAAGGGTTACATCCAGGCCACATGAACATTATGGCCTGTCAGTCAAGCGTTGTTAACAACTGACCTCAAACCCAATAAGTCCAATGACCTCATCCTGTTGCACTGTAAAAATTGCACGTCAATGACTGGAAACAGTTTCATAGGGAGGTCACAGTGTGCTTTGAGGCATCTCAGATCCACAACACTAACAGAAAATGAAGCATTTACAATCCTTGCGGCTGCCAAGTGCAGTGATTTACGTCCAAATGCCTGTGGAAAAACTTTTACAGGACATAACCATAACATCTACTACATGTTGTACATTTATGCGCCAGCGTGGTGTTATATACACTTTTATGGACAAGTAATGCTGGTGATTAATATCTGTTTGTCAGCTGAGGGAATGCATTGCATAATATTGACTGGAAAGAACTTTGGGGCATAATCTATTTGATCTATTTTCTGTCATCACGTTCTTTGCTCATTTAATTATGACTCTGAATTCTGCTCAGGGCATTGGGTTGTTGTTATGGTTCTGACGGGTCAGTCTAGAAGACATATATGGTGGGATGTTGTTTTTTGAGTTTTACTACACTGTGTCATTAAATAAAGTAAACTTGTCCGGTTTTATTTTCACCAAGAAATCGGCTCTACCAAATACACCCACTCTCAGTTGTTTTGTTTTCAGTGTTCTCGATGCTTTGACTTATTCTGTCTCTTTTAGAGTTTGGAGATTTGATTATATTTGTCTTACTGTGTCTTTCCTCATAATGCCTTTGCCGGGTGCATTCACACGTACAGAAACAAGAGAAATGGCCTTATATAACCTCTCTCCACAGGTTAAATTTCTTCCTGGTCTTGCGCGTTCCTTTAAGATTCTTTACCATGACCTCAACACAAACGGCTTTAAATGGGCCAGTTTCGAAATCACCAAGAAAGTGTCAGTCACTGATCATTTATTCATCCTGGAAAGCTGATAAATGATTGAGGAACGATCACCAGGTGTCCCCATTAAATACTTAATTGCCTTCGCAATTAGATAAGGGATAAACCTGTGACACTGCGTCACTCTGAGCCCCTGTGTCTTATACGGCCTGAAGGGAGAGGCAGGGTCAAGTAGATAGAGCCGTATCAGTCCCACCATGTTCAAACAAGACAGATCAAAACACACTACTAGTTTTGACTGATTAGTAGGGGTGTGATGAGACGGTTAGCTCACAAGACAAGACACAAGACTTTCACAAGACAAGATTTTTACACAGTATTTATAAGAAATCCTCAATGACGAAATACATGACTAGAAAAATTGTCTGCAGGTGCATTTGAAACGTTTTAACTAATCATCTTGTAATGAACGTCATTTCAGTTCTACTTTCTGAGTATGAATATCATATGCAGTAAAAGACAACAATACTCAAGCACTGTAAAAGGTTTTGCCACAAACTCAAGTGACTGGCTTCTCTCCTGTATGATTTCATTTGAGCACTTTTGACCTCCTGACTCAACTCCTTTCCACAGATTGATCATAGAAATAAAAACAGTATAAATAAAAATGAATTACAGTTTTCTCTTAGTCTTAAGTGCAAACAATAAGATCAACCATAATCAAAATACTCTCGTCAAGTCACCTTTATTTATATAGCGCTTTTTACAATGCAGATTGTGTCATAGCAGCTTTACAGTGATAACTGGTATATAATTTTGGCTGCACAGCAGTTCTTAAAGAAAATGGTGTCAAAGCAGGCAGATAAAAACACTGTTGAATATCAAATGTCAAGTGTCCCCGACTAAGCAAGCCAAAGACTCTCTCAATATTCAAAGTGCAAATAGAGACCAAATTGTTACAGATACAGAGCTAAGAGATGCTTACAACTACACAGCCCAGCCTAAGATAGCTTTCATATTGGGAGATATTTGCACTCATCAGAGAGCCGCTTTCAAAATGCAAGGTATTGAAATCGCATTTGAATGCGCGTTCGCGTTTTACTTTCACTTTCAATTTCGCAATTGTGCGTACTCTGTGAATAGGGATCGGTGATGCTGAGTGCACATTATAAGACATTTCTCAGACGCATAGTGCAACGAATCCTTCACCATGGTCTCGTCAGTCATCTCGTCACTTGCTCTCATCACATGATCAGTGAACTCTAATTCCTGCTGCACTACATACGACTCTGCAGCTCGCGTTGGATGAGCTGGATGGGATTGAAGTGACCGTTATCCAAATTAATTAAATGGTTTTTATTTCTATAAAAATCAAAAAGACAGTGGAGGCATAATGTAAACGTAGAGGTGGCATATTCTATCCTAATTTCACCCTCACACTCTGTCATGGCAATATTGCGAGACAGCTTTACACCTCGATGTGAAATCACGTCACATTTTAATCTTGCGAGATCTCGTGGCACCCCTACTGATCAGCAGTGCTTTGTCATAATTAATGATTAATGAAATATTTCGCCTTAAAAGGTGAGGTCTGCAATGTATGCGCCTCTAGCAGCACCAAACTGAATTGTAAAAATAATCTAAACACTTTTCCCCAACCCTCCCCACACGTCTTCCATTGTCACGGCCAAACTCATGCCATTGGTTAGGCCAGAAGTTTACTTGTTGGGCCGCTCAAGCAAAGAGAGCCACGGGTTGTGTTTGAAACTGAAGGCAGCTGTTCGGCTGCCTCGCTGCCCAGACAGTCAATTACTTAACTGGCAGCGTTTGAAGGCACCATTTAAGGGAACTGATTTCAAATTGCCTCGCAAGCCACCATAATGTCACCCCTAAAGATCTAAAACAAATTCAAGTGAGTTTTGGAACTATCCAAGTGAATATTTAATGACTGCAGTGCTTATTCCCCTCTAGAAAGTCGGATTCATTGGATTTGAATGTAACTTAATGACTTTCTCTGCATGAGCAAGCTATATAGTTGACTCTAAACATTAAAGTAAGATAAGAGAATATATAATTTATATATTTAGTAGCTTTTACAAATCAAGTAACATTTATACATTAAAAATTGTATGCTAAAAAGTATACATCTATAAAGTTGTCCTCGCAGGCTGCACACAATCAGTGCGTAACCAGTGTAGTCCAATTCACAAACAAATGTCTTCTCTAAAAAGTACTTCAGGGGACCTGTTACCCCAACTTAAATAAATGCATGGTTGCAAGTAAAAAATTCTAATTTATTGTTTTAATTAAACCTTTTAATTTGCGAACATTATTTTATAGAGTTCTGTTGACATAATAATGGTGGTCGTTACATCAACTTAATATCGTCTGTAATTTAAACTCAAATTTCTGCGTTAATTAAAAAATTAGATTGTAGTAACTTAATGAAATTGTCTTGGTAACTTCGGAAATTGGGCAGTGGATTTCTAGTTCCTATATGCTTTGCATAGGACTGGATAAGGAGAATAAATGTTAAAATTAAGTGTTAATTTATTTGTTTTTAGAGAAGGGAAAGACCTGTTAGTGTGCAATGCTGTTATGTTTGACTTTTTAAAAAGTTTCTGTAATATTGAAATTTTTGTGGTTACCATTGTGCTGAAGAGTAGATACATTAAGGTAAACACTACATTGACTCTATGCTCTTATGCCAGTGACAAGTAATATCTTACTTGTTCATTAAATATACATGTTAAATAGAAATATATAAGATTAATTGATTCCAGGGCTACAACTCTGGTAGTTGGAACAAATTATTATTTTTTTGAATAATCAACTTAAAAATTTGTTTTTGCTACAAATTAAGTTCCTCTAACTCAATGTAGCTTGTTGGTTGAACGTAAATTCACTTAAAGTTGTAATAACTCAAAACAATTGATGCAAACTGTTAATTTCTTTTTTTTTTTTTGAGCCGACACATTAATTTTGTGTATGAGCCGGTTCTTTTTAGTGAATTGTAAACATAAGCTGCTTTTCCACCATCAGGCCAAGCCATTCTCATTGCTTAACCATTGCGTGCTGATCCGGCCCAGCCGATACGGATGTGGTTTCATTTTCCACTGTGGGGTTGATAATGGAGCTCTTTGGAATGTAATACAAATGTATCAAATAAATAACCAATCCTGAGTGGCGACGTCACTACACGCATTCTAGAATCATGATTCAGTAACTGTGCTGAAAATTCCATGCCGAGAATGGTTTCTAATCATGCCGAACCAAGCTCCAGTGGAAATACGGTGCAACCAATGTAGCCTGGTTCACCAACAAACTCATCTGTTGAACTGCATAGTTAGGGTCATGTTGTTATTTATTTTATTTTTTTTTATTAATTTTTTTGTAATGTACCAAGTTGGTAGGTTCTTTGTATAATTTACAGCAGTTATAACGCACATTTATAGCACAATTGTGATTTGATTCTGATTCACTATAAAATAAGTTTCTGAGAGCTTGTGAATAAAATCTAATGGGGACATGTAAATTGATACCCAGCCCTGTAAATGAGTAACCCTTAAACTATGGAAAACGACACTACTGCTCAAAAATTTGAGGTCAGTTTTTTGAAAGAAATTAATACTTTTATTAAGCAAGGATGCATAAATTGATTAAAAGTGACAGTAAAGACATTTGTAATGTTTACAAAAGATTTCTATTTCAGATAAATGCTGTTCTATCAAAGAATCTGAGAAACAAATTGTGTATCAAACACACTAAAAAATGTTGGGCTAAAAACAACCCAAGTTGGGTTGAAAATGGACAAGTGATTAGATTGTTTTGACCCAGCGGTTGGGTTAAATGTTTCCCAACATGCTGAGCAGTTTTATTGAACTCAACCATTGTTTAAAAATTACACTAAGTCTGGCTTAAAATGAACCCAAAATACGTTGGAAATTAAAAATCAAACACATGTTTAGTAGAGGCAACAATAATAATAGGTGAACATTTATTAATAAGCGATTTAATAAATGTTTATTGATTCGTTATTATTCATTAAACTTAAAAATAAATGTTCATTTATTAAAAATATTAATAAATGTTAATTTCCAACATATTTTGGGTTCATTTTAAGCAAGCAATACAGTCATTTTTAAGCAATAGTTGGGTTAAATAAAACTACCCACCTGGTTGGGTCAAACATTTAACCCAAGTGCTGGGTCAAAACAACCTAATTGCTGGGTTTGTCCATTTTCAACCCAACTTGGCTTGTTTATAACCTAGTGTTTCCAAATAAATATTAAGCAACACAACTGTTTTCAACATTGATAACAACAACAATAAATGTTTATTGAGCACCAAATTAGCATATTAGAATAATTTCTGAAGAATCATGTGACACTGAAGATTGGAGTAATGACTGTATGTGTATGAGTATTCACTCTTATATCCACACTGTTTAGCCTGAATGAAGCGAAGTGAAGGACCTTGTATAAAAACTATTAAATGTGATTAGATAGCGCTGTGTTTGTCCACTAACAATGCTGACTAGATGTTACTTAGTAGGAATGTCTGCCAGTGATGTGATCATGGCATCGGGTTTTAAACACGATCAATAATGCAACCGTCAGTTTCAGGTCACGTATCTCTCTGTGTCTCTCTCTCCGCCTCTCTATGACTTTCCTCTCTCACACACTCTCTCTCCTGCCCCATGACTTTATGGGAATAGTCCCTTCCCTTATTTACATAACCTCTGCCACATAAACACCAAAGCAGATGCACAGACATTATGTAATTCAACAAGGATTGAATGCATATTGAGGCTAGAGTTTCCCTGTTAAAGATCTCTGTGTTCATGGTATTTCACAATCACATGCTTTGTAGCTCATTACTATTGCAAAGTTATTAAAGCTTTCTGTCGCTGTTTTGACATTCAAACCTCAGTCAGACCAGTGATGTGTGTGGTGTGCGTTTTAATTATTAACCAAACCGTCTGACCGTCTCATGGTAATTGAGATGTTCACACACCCATGACAGGTTCACCTCAGGCAAAGACAGATCCTTCAGAGACCTGGCGTCAGCATTCAACGGTTTATAAGTGAAACAGACTTTGGTTTGAACAAACTGAGAGAGACAGATGCTAGAACCCCCCAATCCCTTTTCAACATCTATAAAAAGCAATTCATCTTCATAGAGACTCATTAGAAGGTGTGTTAATGAGCAGATGGATACTGATGGAGGGATTGGAGGTAACATGATGATATGTGTTATGCAAACACTGTAGTAAGTAAACTTGAGCTCATAAAACAGTTGTAACTGTTCACCAACAGGGGGCGATATAACTCTTAGTAGCCATGGTTTACTTGTTAGGTTTACTTGATTGTGTGTACACTAGTGATTTGAGTTTTCACAATTGGGAATACATCTCATCAGACTGTTTGAAATGACTTTGTTTATATTAGCATTTTTGTAATCTATCACTTTGGGAGGGTCCCTGCATAATGTACAACAGCAAAATAGACATTATAACATTACTGTGATTTGATTCTCATTGATTTATAAAGAGTTGTAGAGTTACAGATGCATTTTAAATGCAGTTTTTCACCCATCCCACCATTCAAAATTTTGTGGTCAGTAGGATATTTCTGACTCTTCTGCTCAAGGCTGCATTTATTTGATCAAAAAGTACAGTAAAAACAATAATATTGTAAAATGTATTACTATTTTTAATAACTATTTATAAATGTAATACATTTTCAGCATCATTACTCCAGTCTTCAGTGTCACATGATCCTTCAGAAATCATTCTAATATGCTGATTTGCTGCTCAAGAAACATTTCTGATTATTATTTTGTAGGATTTTAAATGTTTTTATAAATGATTGATTTAAAGGCACAATATGTAATTTTCACCACTAGAGGTCACTTATTCAAAACAAAGGTGTAGCATGATGACGCCTTGATTTCGCAGAATCATGGGAGGTGTTGTCTTCACGTCTACAGCCGGTGGAAAAGAATATGAGACTCGGGTAGAAATCATATTCACGGATGAGCTAATATATTAAAGATTTATTAACATTATGAAGGCCGCTGGAGCGATTGCTAATGAGAGACGATCGTGAACGTGACACACGGCTTGAGAGCAGTGGAGCTTTTATTATGCCACAGTCGCTGCTTCCGCTTCTTCCGGTCAAACCATATATGGGGTAAAGCAGCGCTGTTTATCATATTAGATACATTTGTGTGTTTAAAGTTATAATAATGCTACTCTGCGTTCGCTTGGCGGCTGCTATGAGACACTTGTTGCACACTGCAGTAAGCTACATCGATATTAGTAAATCATGGTACTCGCTGTAAATCAAGAAAACTAGATTCAAACAATAAGACTTATTATGTTGAGCAATGAATGTATCCAAACAGTTGCTCACCTGTCTAATAAAACACATAATATATTAAAGCATCTTTGGTGTTTCCATGGTTTCTACAAAATAAAACCGAGGGTAACACGGGTATGATGTCATTTATAGGCGACGCACAGACACGATCGGTGTCCTGGTTAAAATTGCTTATTTCTCTTGATTTAAACATTCTTGGAAACATTTGGGATAACGAAAGTACACAAGTCAACAAAATATATAACATTGTTCTAGTGGTTCTTGGCTATTTTAATATTTTACATATTGTGCCTTTAATGCATCCTTGCTGAATAAAAGTATTAATTTCTGATAACACTTTGTTTTAGTGTCCTTGTTATACGTTACATGTAGTAATAACTATAAATGATGCATAATTACATGTGACTAACTCTAAACCAAACTCTAACCCTATAGTAAGTTGATTATCACTCAGTACTTAAAGGTGATACAGAGGATCTTTTCGTCGACTGAGAAACCAAAGACTGTTAGTGAGTTTTTGAATTTCGAGGGAACGCCTCCCAAAACTCGTGCACGAGTATTGGAACACGAGTGTTTGTTTACCACCGGCATTCGCTGTGTCGTGTTAGTGGATTCATTATGTCGGACTCACCGCAGGTAACTCATAATCTGCAGTTGTTACTCCTGTCTCCTGACAAAAACATTGCATGCGGCGCCTGTGGAGTGTGGAAAGTTACTGGAGCGCGCAGCCGCGCGTCTCTCACAAGGAACGTCATGGCAGTGATTGACAAGCCAGAGGGCAAATCGTTTACTCGATGATCGCTTAAACGATTGGCTGATGTTTTTAAGGCCCTACCTCGTGCACAGATGATGTACATTAATATTATTCCTTTCAGTGCACCAAATAAATAGTCTTTTATCAGTTAGTAAAGACAGTTTCAAGTAATATTGCAAAAATGTATAAAACAAAACATCCTCTTTAGCACCTTTAAATGTATGATTACATTTATATGGATGTAAAGATATCTGCGTCGTCTACAGTTGATAAATGTCATGCAGTAACGATCACAACCTCACTGATTTTCAGTCAGATTTTTGAAACCATTAAAATATGAGATTAAAGAGTCACTTTTTGACCAAAACACAAGAGATCCCCAGGTATATCAGTGCATTGGTTGCAGCACCTTTAAATACCAAAATCCAGTAATGCTCAAATTCATGAGTCTTGCTTATGTAGGTAGACACTGTGTAGCACTTCCCGTCAAGCACAGGACTCTCTGTCTCATCAGCCTTGTACTACACTTAACCTACTGTCCCATTAAATGTCTCAGCTTGTGTGTGTGAGACAGCGACTGTAGCTGTCAAGCCTGAGGGACAAGAGGAAGACAGAGGACAGATGAGAGCATTGCCTTTGAGAGCGCCTGCAGTATTTATGCTGCTGTGAGTCAGGCAGGGAGCGAGGGGAAATATGTATCGCCCACACACACACATACACACACACAGAGCTACTTTATTCTGTCCCACTCTTCATTGCCGTGGCAACGTCACATTGAGCCCATTCCATCCCCTTTGACAGCACAATCTGTTTCACCCACTCTCCTCTCGTTTACTCTTTCTCTTTCTTTCCTCTCGTCTCTTTTCCTGTCTGTCAAACATGGACATGTCTTTGTTATTCTGTGTCTATACATATGCATACATCTGTAGATGTGTGTGTGTGTGTGTTTGATAAAATGTGTTATGTGTATGTAGTCGGTTCATTCAAAAGCAGGCGTTTGTGGCAAACAGCTGGATCTCTTATCTTACAGATATCTCCTCCACTAAACATGTAAATATACGAACTGGAAATGCTTATGTCCACTCATTACGTGCTTCAGATAGCATTATCTGTGTGTGTAAACATTTTGCCCTGCTCTCTGACTTCAGATTACACTTTTATAATGTAAATTCTGATTGGAAGAGCCATGTTTGAAGCCATTATTAACTCATTATATACACACCTGTGATCACTCTCTGTGTTACTATGTGCCAAACTGCTATGTTGCTTGGCAACTGTAAACAGCCGAGAGTTAGACTAATTAACTATATTATGTTGTGGAATATTTACACTAACATATGGATGTATTGAACATTGCTGCCTTGTTACAAATGGCTGTTGACTATATTATAGATTTCTAGCATATTAATTACATTATACATCATTAGCACATTTATTTTTGCATTAAATACTTTATCTTAATAATATACTATATTTTTTAACAAGCTAGAAATTATATAATTAACAATACCTTTACTGTCAACTAATGCTCACTTAAGGTTAATCCTTAAAAACACTAATAATTTAATATTTACATTTTTTATGTAGTGTTTGAATAACACTTATGTAGCATTTGAAATTATTGTTTTTACTTTTTACTTTTAGTTTTTAATATATACTACCGTTCAAAAGTTTGGGATCGGTACGATTTTTTGATGTTTTTAAAAGAAGTTTCGTCTGCTAACCAAGGCTGCATTTATTTAATTAAAAATACAGTAAAAACAGTAATATTGTGAAATATTATTACAATTTAAAATAACTGTTTTCTATTTGAATATATTTGAAAATATAATTTATTCTTGTGTTGGCAAAGCTGAATTTTCAGCATCATTACTCCAGTCTTCAGTGTCACATGATCCTTCAGAAGCCATTCTAATATGCTGATCTGCTGCTCAAGAAATTTATTTGAAATATAATCTTTTGTAACATTATAAATGTCTTTACTGTCACTTTTGATCGATTTAATGCATCCTTGCTGAATAAAAGTATTAATTTCTTTAATTTCTTAAAAATAAAAAATAAAAAAAATTCTTACTGTCCCCAAACTTTTGAACGGTAGTGTATAATGTTACAAAAGCTTTGTATTTCAGACAAATGCTGTTCTTTTGAACTTTTTATTAATCAAGGAATCCTGAAAAAAAAAAAGTACACAACTGTTTTCAACATTGATAATAATCATAAATGTTTATTGAGCAGCAAATCAGCATATTAGAATGATTTCTGAAGGATCATGTGACACTGAAGACTGGAGTAACGATGCTGAAAATTCAGCTTTGCATCACAGGAATAAATTACGTTGTAAAATATATTCAAATAGAAAACAGTTATTTTAAATTGAAATAATATTTCAAAATATTCCTGTTTTTACTGTATTTTTAATTAAATAAATGCAGTCTTGGTGAGCAGATGAATCTTCTTTTAAAAACATAAAAAATCGTACCGATCCCAAACTTTTGAACGGTAGTGTATATATATATATATGTCAAACGATTAAAATCGCAATTAATCGCATCAAAAATTAAAAACAATTATATACGCACAAACTTTTTTTGGGATGCGATTAATCACGATTAATAGTTTGACAGCATTAAATTAGGGCTGCATAATATATGGTTTTACCATGGAAATCGCAATGTGCACATCCGTGATAGTCACATCGCAGGATGTGCAATGTCAAGTATAGGGATCATTAATCCGTACGGACCAGATACCACTGTTCAAAACATACATGATTCTCGGATTAATTGCAAAGTTTGACCATCATACGATGAAAGTAGATGGAGTGAAAGTGTTAACTTTCTATTTTGGGTGAATGGGGATTTGTTGTGAGCGATATGGGTTGAAAATCAATGTTTCCAACCTGTGTGTGTGTACTTCAGAATGTGTATTCGATGTGAAATGTGTCCTGTCAGTGTGTTGTGTGTTACTGTATTATTTGTAAAAAACAAAAAAAGTCATAGTTGAATCTCTGTTGACATGTGTACAACACGTTTCATGCAACAACAGCAAATTGAAAGGCAAAGTCAGCAACTGTGCACTTGATAGTAGACACACACACACACACACACACACACACACACACGCAATAATTTTGCCTCAATTTTGATACACGGCTATTCTTCATGTGTAACGTGCACATATACTCTCAAAGACACGCTCGTCTTTTGAGGCTTTCATTTATATTTCTTAATACGTGCCTGAGTTATGAGCGGGAGTATGCATTAATATGACCCTACAATCTCTCTATCATTATTACTGCCATGTTTCTGTCACGCTCTGTTCTTTCCCCTCCGGACTTCTTCATTTAGACTCCATACAGATGAAGGTCACTAGAATGCCACTGTAGTTTTGTACACCGTCACAGACAGTTAGTGACTGAGTTCACTAGGTCCGATGCTCTTAGTTCATCTGAAGGTGAACATTTTCCACTTAATATCTGCTGTGCAGTTGATAGTTGCATATTCACAATATAAATAAGATTTCAATTTTTTTGTGTTTGAAAGAAGTCTTTTATGTGCAGAGTGGATCAAAAATACAATAAAAACAGTAATATTGTGAAATATTATTACAATTTAAAAGAGATGTTTTCCATAATGTAAAATGTAATTTATTTCTGTGATCAAAGCTGCATTTTCAGCATCATTACTCCAGTCTTCAATGTCACATGATCCTTCAGAAATCATTCTAATATGATGATTTGATGCTCAAGAAGCATTTATGATTATTATTAATGTTGAAAACAGTTGTGCTGCTTCATATTTTGTGGAAATAAGACTTTCGGGATCATTTATTTAAAAAATAAAAAGTCTTTACTGTCACTTTTGATCAATTTAATATCTTTCCTGAATACATTTACATTTATGCATTTGGCAGACGCTTTTATCCAAAGCGACTTACATTGCATTATACTATACATTTGTATCTGAGTATGTGCAATCCCTGGGCTCGAACCCATGACCTTGGCATTGCTAGTGCCATGCTCTAACCACTGAGCTACAGGAAAGCTGAATAAAAGAATAATAGTAAAAAAATTCTTAAAAATGCAACATGAATAAAAGTAAAAATTTCAGTGTTAGCTGTCCTTAGGTTTAGTAATGAGAATTGTTGTCTTCAAATTTTTTTGTAATGCTATAAAAAGCATTTATTTGCATTAACCACCACATTTTCTGAAGTTTTCCCATGATTCTGGGGTTATTTAAAGCAAAAAATACCTGTGAAAACACCTCTTTTGAACAAATAAAATCATTTCCCCCCTGTTATATGGTTCTGATGGGATTGCTGCAGGTCTTGTTTTAACCCTCCCATCTCTCTCTCTCTCTCTTTTTCTCTGTATTCTACAGTACAGTGTGTTCCGTTTGCAGTAATTACACCCGTGAGATTGCTCAGTGAGATCACACACCTCTCGTTACACTGTCCCTCTCGCTCATTATCGCTGAAGCATGTGTGTATGAGAGAAATGATGAGGCTGTGTTTATGTGGGATGCAGATGACAGGCTCTCTGAATGCTAACATGATGAGTGATTCGCTCCAGTATTCAGTGTGAAGAGGTCACGCTCTCTGAGCATCTGCCTGTTAGCTCTGTCCTCTTATGTCCGTTTAGTCTGTGGAGAAATCCAATTCTTTATGCATTCAGTTAGGGAGAGCACAAAACTTACTTTCCTCT
This sequence comes from Anabarilius grahami, assembly GCA_003731715.1. NCBI lineage: Eukaryota > Metazoa > Chordata > Actinopteri > Cypriniformes > Xenocyprididae > Anabarilius > Anabarilius grahami. The sequence goes on along the minus strand of RJVU01062584.1, from coordinate 510,773 downwards.
CTTTTTTTATAATTGCTCAAACTTCAAGGCCACAGGACATGATTATGCATTATTTTGCCTTTTTAGCTTGCAAACAAAACACTTCACACCACAATCCCAGCTTTCTATTTGAATATATTTTAAAATGTAATTTATTGATCAAAGCTGAATTTTCAGCATCATTACTCCAGTCTTCAGTGTCACATGATCCTTCAGAAATCATTCTAATATGATGATTTGATGCTCAAGAAACATTTATGATTATTATTTATCAATCAATGTTGAAAACAGTTGTGCTGCTTAATATCATAGTGGAAATGTATGCATTTTTTCTTCCCAGAAAGTAAAAAATACAGCAGTTATTCAAAAAATAAATATTTTGTAACATTATATAAGTCTTTACTGTCATTTTTGACCATTTGAATGCATCCTTGCAGAATAAAAGCATTTATTTCTTAAAATAAATAAATCTTTTTGACCCTAAACATTTGAACGGTGATGTACATCATATAACACTGAAAGGCAAATATAACATTCATTTATATCAATCCGCTGTCACGGAGCAATTTTGCGTGTATTTGACTTGTGTTGGTATTTTGCTGTTGTCAGATTTATTCATGGCAGCCTCCAGCGATCCCATCAGTCTGTTTTTAATCATGTGGAACTACTGAATCTTGCCCAAGGAAACTGTGATCTTAAGTTCAAGTTCTAGTTTTGCCAAAACAGGCACAATACTTTCAGAGGAAACGTGCATTGAATGTTCTGTTTGAATATCAGAGATTCAGGCTTTGGTTAATAGTAATCGTTTCATGTTGGCCACCTCTGTTTCACCCTCTGAAGCATAAATTAACCACAAAGGGAAAAAAAAATCAAAAAGCAAAATTTTATCATTCCTAAAAAAACATTTTTCTCCCCAATATGGTGCATTTAAGGAGAGTAGAGAACATTTGTGCGATCGTGATGGTGTTTTGTCTGTGTGTGTGACCCTGTGTAACTTCTTTGATAAGGCCACGTACAATGAACTCTGATTCATCATGTGGCTTTCAATTGTACCACCTGAATTATTATGGTGATTATCATTATAGTTTAAGGTAAAAAGCTGATTTGTTCAAGTAGTTCAAGTATATAAATTAAAGGAATAGTTCATTCTAGGATTTTTCTCCATATAGTGGACTTCCACAGTTACCAACAGGTTGAAGGTCCAAATGTCAGCTTCAGTGCAGCTTCAAAGAGCTCTACATGATCCCAGACGTGGAATAAGACTCTTATCTAGTGAAACGATCGGTCATTTTCTAAAAAAATATAAAAAATGATATACTATTTAACCAAAAATGCTCATCTTGCACTGCTCTGATCATGTTGGCAGTAGGGCTAAAAACTCCATCTCATTTTCTCCTCTAACTTCAAAATCATCTGACATCGTTGTTTTACCTTTTTTTTGTAAAGGCCGTTTGATTTAGTCTTTGCACATTCACTTTTTGTAAACACTTGCTCGGTACTTCCACCTACGTCACGCGTGACCTTTCTAACATGATTACGTAATGCGTGGAGCATCACAGAGCAGTGCAAGATGAGCATTTATGGTTAAAAAGTATATAATTTTTATTTGTTTTAGAAAATGACTGATGGTTTCTCTAGATAAGACTCTTATTCCTCGTCTGGGATCATGTAGAGCTCTTTGAAGCTGCACTGAAACTGACATTTGGACTTTCAACCTGTTGGTAACTGTTGATGTCCAGTATATGGGGAAAAATCCTGGAATGTTTTCCTCAAAAACCTTCATTTCTTTTCGACTGAAGAAAGAAAGACATAAACATCTTGGATTTACATTTATGCATTTGGCAGACGCTTTTATCCAAAGCGACTTACATTGCATTATACTATACATTTGTATCTGAGTATGTGCAATCCCTGGGATCGAACCCATGACCTTGGCATTGTTAGTGCCACGCTCTAACCACTGAGCTACAGGAAAGCAATGGATGACATGGGGGTGAGTAAATTATCAGGACATTTTTAATTCTAAAGTGAACTAATCCTTTAACATTATATCTATAGAGCAAGTTGTAAAATATGCAGGCACCAATATGTAAAATCTCGAGTTTGTGCTGAATCCCCGATCCTGGAATTTTGAAGCCCAAATAAATGAAGCACTAAGATATTTTGAAGAATGTCCGTAACAAAATTAGTCCCCACTGACTTTCATAGTTTGAAAAAAATATGGAATGTAAACTTCATTATGTACATTAATAATACCTGAATAAAAGTATTTTATATCTATATTCTATTTACTCTTTTTTTGATTAATCTGGTTCACCTTGAATTGAAGATATGCTAGAGGTACGCTTTCATCTGTCACTTCAATTTATGTCATCATAAAAAACATAATGGCGTATAAAGAGGCACTCATATAGGATTATAAGATAAGGTCACCGTAATCATGGTGGTTTGGATGTAACATCACAGCCTCAGTGAGGGGAAATGAGTCTTAAAGGTGAGTCCAGTGAAGTGGACACCAGCATTTGAGGGTTCACTGTATGGTCGCTAGTGAAAGTCAGATGTCCTCTGTCAGAGAGAAGGATTGTGTTTACAGAATCAATGACATTATAGAGTGAGTGGGTGAGAAACAGAGATAAAGAGAGAAATGGTCTCAGGGGAGAGATGATGAAGTTACACAAGGTCAAACAACAGGTAATTTAAGAAGCTCCCTAGGCGATGTGTTATCTGTCTTTACAGGTCTTTCTGTTTGTCTGTGATCAAGTTTTATACATTTTTCAATGCAGTTTGTGTGTGTGTTGCCAAGGAACTGATTCTGTTGCTCGGTGTTGATTGAAAGGGTTTGAGAAATAAGTAATATAGATTTGATTAAGATAAATACACTCTCGGAAAAAATGGTACAAAAGTTGTCACTGGGGCAGTACCTTTCAAAGGGTACTTTAATTGCTAATATGTACCTTTTAAGATATAAAAATGCACCCTTTAGGGGTAAAAAAAAAAGGTACAAACATGTACAAATACTTTCTCTGGCTCCACCACAAAAACTACGTTTTAAATTTTGTATAAAAAAATTAAAAAAATACACACACACACACACACACACACACACACACATAAAATATTAATTCATAAATACAATCATTTATAAAAATGTGTATGAAAAATATTAATATTATAAATGTATATTATACACTACTTTAATGAATTATAATATATTATTGATGACAAATATTATGCTCAATTATGAAACGTCTATATTTAGAAATATCACACAACTTTAAATCATATATTTTCATAAATAATTACATTTGAATGTATATGAGCAACTGCTTTATTAAGCTTTTTATAATGTTTATTAATTATTTATTTACACAAAATAAATAAAAAGGAGTTACCAGGAAATGTCCCCTAAGATAAAGTTGCCTCTTCCACTGTACTAAAGTTATATACAGTGACATATGTAAAGTTATGTATAGTGACAACAATACAGTCA
>RJVU01062584.1:488565-507055 GCA_003731715.1 Anabarilius grahami | reverse complement strand
TTTTTATTTTTTTTATTTATTTTTTTTTATTTTTTAATATAATATTTTCACTGGCCCCACCACTAAAATTATACTTTTTTATTTTTGTTATTAAAATGTATACATTTAGTTTTACATTTTGTATAAATATATTTTATGTTTGTCTTTTAATATTTTATTTTATTTTATTTGATCATATTTTATTTTATATTTTTATAAGAATATTTTCAATGGCCCCACCATAAAAATGATTCATTTTTAGTATTAATTTAATTTAATTGATTTTTTTCAGAAATATTCTTATTTATTATTATAGGTAGTCTTGTGTGTCATATGAGGACATCAAGGTTCATGTAAGGCTAGCTTTGTTTCAGTGCTTAATGAGGTGCCAGGAGTTTAAACATCTGAAGCTCTGTGAGTCTGAGTGAAATGCTAATCTGTAGTGAGCTGAAGAAGAATATTTGCCTTTGCTGTAAGACTGCATAGAAATTGATCATTTTTCATGGAGTGTAATGTTCATGCATGTCCTAAGGCACAGTGTTTGTGTGTGCATAAACGGGTTAGGTGTTCATAGAGTGCTGTCGAGTGAGCGTCTATCTGTCCTCCTACACTGTGGAGAGCTGAGAGAGATTCTGCCTGGCCTTCGGGCTTTTTCACCTCATTTTCATCACAACAGGGTCAAAACATGCTCTTTCTCACACATAGTACACACAAAAGGCAAACAAGGCATTGTGCCTTGATGTTTATGTTTGTTTGCATTGTTGTAAAGTTTTTGTGGTTAAATCTAATGTGGCAAAACTGTAGCAAATACAATCCATTCCTCTAGTGGGCAATATAGAGCGTGTTTATGGACAGCATATTTGCTGTACACATTATAAGATCATCATGATTAATATTACCCACAATCAATTGCTGTTTATGCAGTCAGGGTACACAGTGATCTCTGTTGATTTGCAAATGCAGAAAAGTCAATAGTGTCTCAGCCTTTGGGGTTACACCAGGAGTTTTTAATTATTCAAGCTTTAAAATATACTCAGTAATCTCATTAGTTTAGTCAAGCAGTGAGGTATGGGTGTCTGGAAATAAATGGGCTTTTCAGACGCCAGGGACACTGACTGACGACATCCAATGGTTATGTAATGGTGTCCGTCTAAGATAGACATACATATAGACAAGATGTCATCGTATTGTATCGGTGAAGTAGCAGTGTTTACTATAAGATAACTTTTCATCTAATGCATCAAACCTGATATATTAAACATATTTGATTGTAGTATGGCTCCTACGTTCACTTTAAATGCACAAGAAAGAGGGCAGGTTATCCCTGGCCTTGCTGTCATTTCAGACTGTGAATGTGTCTGTTCAAGGTCTTGGCCTGACTGCATGGCTGTTGCAACCTTGAGAAAGAAATTAACTGGGCTTCCTCATCCATTCTCAAAAATGAGATCAAGGTGACCAGAACCAAGGATGCTAGCAGGTAGTGACAGAGCGGAAAAAATAAATAAATTGGTATTTGTGTGTTTTCAGCATCCACAGTCAAATACACTGCCCTAAAAGATATTTGGACAATTGAGCCACATTTAAAAGTGTATCAATGTTGTTGCATTAGATTTTTTATTTCTTTATTATTTTTAAAGGATTAGACCACTTCAGAATTCAGATTTACTCACCACCATGTCATCCAAGGTGTTTTTTTTTTTTTCTGCAGTCGAAAAGAAATTAAGGTTTTTGAGGAAAACAGTCCAGGATTTTTCTCCATATAGTGGACTTCACTGGGGTTCAACGAGTTGAAGGTCCAAATGTAAGTTTCAGTGCAGCTTCAAAGAGCTCTACATGATCCCAGACAAGGAATAAGAGTCTTATCTAGAGAAACCATCGGTCATTTTCTAAAAAAATAAAAAAATAAATGTATATACTTTTTAACCACAAATGCTCGTCTTGCACTGCTCTGTGATGCGCCGGGCATTACGTAATCACGTTGGAAAGGTCACGCGTTACGTAGGTGGAAGTAGCGCGGTAGGGCGAAAAACTTCAAAATTGTCCAACATTGTTGTTTTATCTTTTTTGTAAAGGCCGTTTGACTTGGTGTTTGCACATTCGCTTTGTAGACACTTAATCGTTTCTTCCACCTACACGTGACCTTTCCAACGTAATTACATAACATGTAATGTTATGCACTGCTCGCAGATTTTGAAAATGGCCCAGAGTCCTGCACACCAGCCAAATTTTATGTAACTGGTGGAATAATATTTACGTGTCTGGTGCGGTGCGGGTCGGACACACGGTAGGCACGGGTGGACTGCGGGTCCAATAGCCAAGACTATTCCAACTCAATTCGGTGCATTTGACAGCTGCTTTCAAATGGTCCCGTCCTTATTTGTGTTCACGCTCTGAAGACCGTTAAAAGCTTCTAATTACAGCAGGATTTGATTTCTGATTGAAAGCTATAGTGATTATATTAAAGAGAGCGCGCTTTGCTTGCTTTATGTATTTAATATAGACTATTCACAACTTGAATAAAAGTTTTAGAATATTTTTTGCGCTGCTACAAAGAGGACCAGCGGCCAGATAAACACTGCTGAGTTTCAGAAGAGACAACCGTGTTTAAATGCTGAGTGAATCTGATAAAATATTTACTAGCTTTAAGCTTACAGTTAAATTGGCCTACTAAAACATTCTTTGTTCTATTATTTTACTTGTGTTGTTTAATTGAATGCAGCGATATAGAATAGCTAATGTTGGTTTTATTGCTTGTGTTAGGCTACATGAGAAAATTATTTTTGTCTACCTGATGTAGGAGATTTAATGTGGGTTTGGGTCGGGTACGGGCTAAAATTAGTGTTTCTGTTGGATATCGGGTCAGGTGTGCTGTTAATAACTGCGGGTGCGGGGCATGTGTGGGTTTATCAAAAAAGACCTGTGCAGGACTCTGAAATGGCCGATGGTTTCTCTAGATAAGACTCTTATTCCTCGTCTGGGATCATGTAGAGCTCTTTGAAGCTGCACTGAAACTGACATTTGGACCTTCAACCCGTTGAACCCCAGTGAAGTCCACTATATGGACTGTTTTCCTCAAAAACCTTAATTTCTTTTTGACTGAAGAAAGACATAAACATCTTGACATGTAAATTATCAGGAAATTTCAATTCTGAAGTGAATTAATCCTTTAACACACAGGAAAACTGCATTAACTATTTGATTAACAAATTCACATTGTTACAGCCAGAAAGTGTGTAAATACTGTTCAAATGTTTGAAAAGATTTTTTTTGCAAAACGTAAAAACAATTTAATTCATCCTTGATGAATAAAAGTATTCATTTCATTTTAAAAAAATCTGTTAAACGGTAGTTCCCTCTTTCTTTAAAAGAATTTCCACTTTGTCTGATATTTTATCTAATGCAACACTTTTTTTTAGTATGGTTTCAAAATACGTCTTGGAGCCAGTGTATATTTGCCAAACTATAAACATTACAGGCCCAAAAAAGCCCCATGGCAAATAATTGGCTTTTTCCTGTGGGAAAATTTCATTAAACTTGCCTTCTTTAAATTTCTTCTACATCTTTCCCATGATTCAATTTTGTGATCATGCATATAATTCTCCAGTGAAAAAGTGTTTTTCCTTTTGTTGCATTACCAGGAAGGTCAAACTAGTCCATGTGGGGTCAGGGAGAGGATAGAGGGATCTCGTCATGCAGTAACTCAAGGCCGTCTCTATTGCCTCGCATGATAATTATCATCATTGTCATACAGGTACTGATGCAAATCAAACGCTATTGTAGAACGTCTTTCAGTGGTTGGGAGAGAATCAACAACCCCACAACACTCAGATAGGAGTGGACCTATCAGGATTGTATAGCTGGTATGTTTAACTGCATTGTTGAAAACAGTGGTCTGCAGTATGAGTGGTAAATGTGCCTCATCTGTAATTCAAGCATGTCCTGTTATGCAGAAACACTGGAGCCGCCCATATACTCATATGTGAGTGCCAAAATGTTTCTAAAAGGTGTTGTATGTATTGAATTATCTGGAAAAATATAAAAACTGGGACACTGTTGAGGTCGCTGGCCTGTGCAGTAATTGTTCTGTGATTCGTGTGGGCGGCAAAAATCGGATCTGAGAAATTAGATGCGCTGCAATGCCGATCGTTCACACGCTAAAAGTTTTTATCATTTAAGACGCTTGGTCCTGAGGAAGAACAGGAGGGTGAGAAATCGAGAGACAATTTGAAGCTTAGCTGACTATTATAGAGCAATAAAACGTCTGCTACTGAGGGAAAAAAGAGCCTTTTGTGGAAACATTTTAATAGAAACATATTCCAATTTCTGTGGTTTCCATAGACACGGCCGGGTACCTCGTTTCAAGGCATAATCTCATAGAGCTTCCTGGTTTAATGAGCAACTTTGGGCAAATGGTAAGAGTCATAAAACTTTTCACTGCTCCATCGATCGATATTGATTCGAGACCCCCAAGTGCAAAGATTTAATTGTGAGTCTGTGAAACCTACACTGCGCTCCGTGTGTGTGTGTGTGTGATCTCATATTGATCAGTAAACTCACCGTTTCTGGTGATAAGAGGTGGATGAGGATTGGAGATTGTGGTTGAGGGAGTGTTGGCAGGTGGTACTTTAACTTCTGTAAAACCTTTTTTGCCTTCATTCTTATTTCCTTCCATACTGTCAGGATGCTAACAAACTGTAACATTCAGCTTCACAGGGACACATTTTCCCCAAAGAACTTAAGTTAATGCTAAGAATACTGTACAGGCGCTGGGGAGTCATATATTAGAGCAATTCCAGATCAGGAGCTTCAATTAGCACTCCAGCACTCAAGCAGAGGTCAATTGATTTGTAATGGATTTAAATGAGGTCAGAATAGTGTCATTTGACTCAGAGTAGCTAATATACTAATAACAGATACTTTCGTCTCCTTTCATTTGTCTCATATGTAGGCCTATATGTTGGCTGTTTGTTTGATTGTATACAAGTGCTTGGGTCTTCAGATTTGTGGTGCGCTAAATATATACCGAAGTCATAAATCTACTGTTTTAAGGTCAGGTTAGACTCATTGAAAGAAGAGAAACATTGTTTTTAGGTTTAGGAAAATTCCACAATTCCCTTGCATTATAGGATTTTGCATTGTTTATTTTTATTATTATAACTATTTATAATTATTATTTAAATTAAGAGCTTCGCAACTGTTAAAAAAATATTCATGTGTGTAGTATGAATACAACCCAAATAAACTAAATGTACCATGTTGGCATTGTCATGATCACCACCACTTTCTCGCCATTTACATATAATTTCCCATCAACTTCTTATTCTCAGTGGATGTAGTACGTCATCCAGGTATTTTCCGCAAACTATTCTGGTAATTTGCAAAAGGTATTTTTACTATTATACTAGATGATTAATCGTTAAAAGATCACAATCTCGATTCAAACACCCACGCGATCTTATTCCGAAATGACAACAATTTGCCTGTGAGTATTAAACCTTTGATAAAATCACACCAGAACATTCAGATCTCTGTGAGCCAGAGAGAGCAGTTGTCATGAATAGGTATGAAACAGCAGTCTTTTCAACCACACGGTATCATTATTTCTGTGTTGCAAATATTCAAGTTTATAGTTCGGATATAAACACTGATGTCTTTGAAAGGAACTTGGCCCTTTAAAATAACGATTGTATCGATTGCATCATAATGCCAGTAGGTGGCGATAAGTGACTGTTAAAAATGTATTTGTCATTGAATCATTCACTCAAGTGATTCATTCAAAAATGCTGTTTCATCCAGGGCTGCTTTCAACTCCACTTTTAGACATGCACTCGCAAACTTCCCTGAACACTTCCCCTTGGGGAAATCCCCGCTGCCATTTTGAAGTGCGTTCCAACTTCCTGAAGTGGACGAGGGACGTTTTTTGACCGAGGGAGTGAAACTTGATTGTGACACCACAGCAGATCACGCTTAACTGAAGTGTATGATATATTAATTCTTTTGAGAAATAATCACATAATAGTGTATAATATATTAATTATGTTGAGATTTAATCATATAATACTTGTAGCTACCTTATGTTCACAGTTAAAGTTTATACTATTGATTTTTTTTTTCTCCAACAGCTCATATACCAATAGGATTTTATATATTTTCTCTATCAACTTATATGCATATAGAATGGTGCAAAAAACAAATTCACAAGCAAAGAAGGGGGTTAAATAATAAATCAGCTCCATAGTGAACTCCAAGTGATCATGGGCTTAGGACGTTTCATTTAAACTTAATGCATGAGTTCCACCTGTAGTGGGCACTCATGCAACGTAAACAATGACGCACATCCGAGTCCACGAGATGGACAGAAATTAAGCCGGGCACACATTTAACGACTAGCTAAAACATTCTAAGACACACAGCGATTGTTTCCTGCGACTGAAGCAGATTTTAAATACTTACACACGGGATTTGAACACCGACTGTAATCGCCGACTGAACGCAACTGGCTCTGACTGGACGCATTTGAGCGCGATCAGTCATAAGTATCAATTTACATTCATAATCGACCTTACAATCGTTAAGTGTGTCCTCGGCTTGAGCGAGTGAAGGGCATAAAAAATTGGAGTGGAACGCAGCCCAGTAATGATACAAGTGAAGTATTTATGAGTGAGTAATTGAATCATTTATTCAATAATTCTTTAAAATGAATGAATCATTTTTAAACAGACTTAAATAGATTTTTAAATTACTTGTTGTTTTGTTTAGTTGTCAGAATCGTGAGAAAATCGTGATGTTTGAAAAAAAAAAAAAAAATCATGTTTCTCAATTTATCCGGAATCGTGCAGCTCTATACTGAGGATGACAAATTCAATACTACTCATTTCACATACTGCTTTTCACATTTTATACATAGTAGGTATTTTGATGATATTTTTCAGTCAGGTTTTTTTCACCTCACATCTGCCATTGGTTGAACAAACAGATAGCCCGCCTAAAACTGACTGTTAAGGTGGAGTCAGTATTGCAGGTCGGGGTATACAAACAGACCAATGTTTTGATTGCGTCACAGTGTTTACACTTTTTGTAGGAATCAGCCGACAAACATCTTGTAGCTGTTTAACCTAAAATTACATACTTCTTCAAAGAGCTTGAATATGTTTTTAACCTCTCTGATATCCTTCAAAAAGATCTTTTAACAGCTTTTAATTTAGCATTTGTTGGTTTTGTGTTTAGCACTGAAAGTGTGTTGAGCGCATTTGTGCACAGGTGCGCGAAACGTGCCACAGACGTTACGCTCCACAGCAGTGGAGCAAGAGCACGATACGCTGGAAAAGAAAGAGAGCGAGGGAGATAAAGGGAGAGAGAGATCGCTTTAAACAGACTTGGACGGCTGCCTGCTGCTCATTCCCCTCAGAGCTGTAGCGCAGATGAAGCATCACTGCTGAGCTCACCAAAAAACAGATCTAAAGAGAGAGAAAAGCAGGACAGAGGCTCATTAGTGAGAATTCATTATCAGAGTGAATGCGTGTGTGTTTGAGAGAGTGTAAGAAAAGAGGAAGACCTCAGAAGAGAGAAAGAAGTGGATTTATGCTGTCCAGTCTTGACATCCCTCCTTTCCTCCTCCTCCTCTCCTCCCCCCCTTCAGCAGGCGGGATTTTTGTGGCTGACCATGCGAGGATCCTCTCAGTGCTGCGGGAATCTCCTCTCCTCCTCCGGACAGTTCTGCAGCTCTCGCTCAGTGGCTCGTTGACCCCAGCGTGACTTTGATGGTTGTCTTTTTCCCGAGGGAGAAGGAGCAACTCAACTTTTGAACTGTGTGGACGTCTCCTTTTTCCTTGTGCTCAATAATTGATGCCGTTTCTCTGCTGCTGCTTGGACTGGATCAGGAAGGAAAGTCAGGACTGTGACCCCCGCATGATCCCTCATTGTGTCCTCTCTGTGTTGTAGACTGCATCTTCTTCGTCCTCCTCCTCATCCAGCATGCAGGTCTCAATCGCTTGCACAGACCACAATCTGAAGGGTCGGAATGGGGACCACGGAAAAACGAACGCCACCAGCCCCAACGTGGTCAACGCGGCACGGGCGAAGTTCCGCACGGTCGCCATCATCGCCCGGAGCTTTGGCTCTTTTACCCCGCGCCACCACATCTCCCTCAAAGAGTCCACCGGCAAGCTCACCGGCATGAAGTACCGGTACGTCTCTTTCTCCCTACTTAACCACTTTCCTTCATTTCCTTTCCTTCCATCTATGGATCCCTTCACCTGTGGCTATCTTGCTGGAATGGTTTGAAGAAGAGTCTCAAGAGTCTTTGATGTGATGTTTGGGTTGAATTGTGGTGGTCCAGGTCATATTTGTCACCGTCCAGCACATACAGGATATTACTGCTCTTCAGAGATCAGCATGAGTGTGGGTTTGACCCTCTCTTGATCTCCTAGCTCTGTTATGTCTTTGTTAGCTGAGCTCACTCAGTTCCTCAGGACAAACATAATTGTTTGCTATTCCATATTTACACACTAGGAAGCACAGTTCTCAGATTGACGCTTCATTACGTGCAGTGAATATCCAGAGCATTGACTCTTTGGAGTGTTTCCTCTCTCCCTGTTCTGGTAGAGCATGTTTGCTGGTGTTTTTTCTTTGAAGAAAATATTGATATCCTTTATAGTTTTTGGTAGTTGTTGCTTGATTTGATGCAATATTTTCAGGGTATTTTCTGGATCCTGGTGGGATGTGATGTGCCCATGTGTAAGTGTGCGCAGGTGCCTGTTGTGAGCCTAATTGCGAGCCTAATTGCAGCATGAACATTTCTGAATGCAAATGTTATGTGGACCACTTTCACCTGATGTCCTGAATCAGAACATCACACACATAACCTTAAAGGGGTGGTCACACTAGGTTTTAGATATAGACTAAAGACACACTGTAGCTTTGATGTTTGGGTTTTTTTGTATTGAACCAAGAGGTCAGTTTGTTCTGTTTAGATATGTTGGCTTTATGCTACCCTCTTCTGCCTTTAAGGCTACAGCAGCTTGTAACTGGGGTGGGATCCTTAAAGTGACAGGATACCTGTCACTTTAACAGGTAAATATTTTACCTTATTTACCTCCTAAAAGGCTGACAGTAGTACCTGAATGGTAAAACACTCTAAAAACATGTTGGGTAAAAAACAACCCAAGTAGGGTTGAAAATGAACAAACCCAGCAATTTGGTTATTTTAACCCAGCAGCTGGGTTAAATGTTTGCCTGACGTGCTGGGTAGTTTTATTTAACTCAACTATTGCTTAAAAATGACTATATGTCTGGCTTAAAATGAACCCAAAAAAATGTTGGAAATTAAAAATCAGACACATAATTACTAGAGGCAACAATCAAAAGGTGAACAATTTAACACATGTTTATTGTTTAATTATTATTTATTAAACTTATTAAGAAATGTTCATTTATTACTTATTAATAATTGTTAATTTCCAACATATTTTGTATTAATTTTAAGCAAGAAACAGAGTAATTTTTAAACAATAGTTGAGTTAAATAAAACTACCCAGCAGGTTGGTGAAACATTTAACCCAACCGCGGGGTTAAAATTATCCAATTGTTGTGTTTGTCAAATTTCAACCCAATTTGGGTTGTTTTTAACCCAGAATTTTTTAGAGAGTACTCTCTAAGGTACTAATTAGAAATGCACCAAAATTTTGGCTACAAAAAAATTTCAGCCAAAAGGTTTTGGGCTGAAATGGTTTTGGAGGGCCAAAATCAGTGACTGAAACAGATGTTTAGTTAGCGCTTCTCTGATGGCACATTTTGACTGTGTTCAGCATCTATTTTGTGCACAGTGTGGATAAGCTTCAACAGTTAAACATGTGGACACAAGCTCTGGATTGACAATAGTAATTTCTCGATTTTAATCGGTAATGATATGGTTTCTTATATCTAAATCTTTTAGTCTTTGCTGTTTTCTGTTGATGCGCAGCACGAAATTCAATTAATAAATGTTGTTTTAGTGCTCTTCAATGTGGCGTGACCGATCGCTGCAGCACAGATCAAGCGCACGTGAACCGATCATCTCATCTCCTCTTTGCTACAAGTTATAGCACAAAATAAACATGGGTGAACATCAGAAGGTATGTTGAAAGATTCAATACAACTTAACAAAATTAATCCTATCTGATGTAATCACTAAATCAGTGTTTCAACCAGGGAAAGACATTAATAAAACATTTTATAGGCTATACAATGCCAATTAAAGTTACGTTTACTTCAAGAAAGCTATTCAATGTCCATAAACTCATTAATTAGCTACAAAAATAACTCTAAAGAAGAGCATTTTTCTAAATATTTGCACTGTATTACATGTTCATTATATTTGTACTTAACCTGTTTTGATGTCTTCATTATTTAATGTTTGAATAATTCTGTCATAAAAACAAGTTATTACAGTTTATTGCCATTTAAATCTTTATATTTCACCAACAAACTGGAGTAGAAGCAATTCTGTTATTGAAAAGTTAATATAAAAAAATGCCTTATGTACAATTTAAATGTTTGTACAATACAACTCAGTTTTAGCTATATAAGTGTTGATTATTAAATATATTTGAATAATTAATTGATTATTTATTTACTGTTTCGGTTTTCGGCCAAGTGCATCCTGAAGTTCTGACCCAGAGTTTTGATTTCAGTGCATCCCTAATACTAATACATTTTCACTGTAGATAAGGTACAAACAAAGTTGTCCTTTTATGGGTACTGCCCCTGTGACGAACCCCTAAACGTACAAATTTTCAAAAAAATGTTTTAACAGTGTATGAATTCACTGATCAGAGTTCACCAGACTTGAACTTTCGTGTCTTATGAATGAAAGTGAATGTTTCCAAGTGGAATTTTATCCATTAGGAATTGATTGGAATGTGAGAAGTGACGGGACAGGGTTGGACTTCAGGCAAGTTATTACATTTTTATGAAAGAATGATGAAGAAAAGCTTAAAAAAGCATGTGCAATAAGATCAAGAACATGTATTTGGTAAGAAATTCGGATCAGTTTTGATTTTAAGCTATCACAGGATATCCTCTTTGTATTACAGTATAGATGACAATAATTTTTCTGGTTCAAACAGCCACTGAACAGCTAATCAGGCATAATCATACTGTACTCATACTCTGAGAGTTGTTGTTTATTAATTTGATGACTGTCTGAGCAGATGTAATGAGTTTAAACGAGTGTGTGTGTGCGTTTGGTGGTGTTTATCTGGCCGTACAGGCTGTAATGTCTTCTCTTTCGATCTTTCGCTCCCCTGGGATTTCTGGCCTCAGACCAGCCCTGTCATTTCTACAGATGGATATTTTAATCATTTTGTCTGCTTGAGTACTCAACCGATAAATCAACTAAGTACTTTGAGGGCAGTGGGTCCATTTGCACCATTTTTTTATCTATGTACCTGTATCAGATGGGCGTTTCAATCTGATAAGTTTCGCAAACCAAGTTTTTAAGATGTGTGATGTGGTTCAAGTCACAAACAGTTCTTTAAAAAGAAAGAAAAACCTTTCCAGACCCCGGTGTTCTGTTCCATTCGGTTGCGCACCATGTAGCTGTTTGAAAGGAAGAACAAGTCCTGTGCGTCGCCCTCTAATCCTCTCCAGACAGAGTGTTGAGTTGTTCCTCCCCTCTATTGAAAGTCACTGTGTACAGTGTTGACACAAACTGCGGACTGATGAATCGGACCACAAGGTACCAAGCAAAAAATACACAGAATTTCTGCATTTCAGTTAGTGTGTTTTTTCTTTTCATGTTTGCTGTCACTTCCAAGTACTTGAGTACTCGACTATCTGTAGTAGGGGAGCACAGTGTTATTTTAAATTACAGTATTTATTAATAATTTGAATTTTTTTTTTTTCTTTCATTTTAAGATTTTATTATTTTTTATTATCAGTTTTATTTCTGTGTAGCCTTTAGTTTTAGTAATTTTAGTACTTCAACTTTAAGGGGTGGTTGATTATGATTTCACTTTTTTTTAACTTTAGTTAGTGTGTAATGTTTCTGTTTGAGCATAAACAACATCTGCAAAGTTCAATGCAAAGGGAGATATTTTCTTTTAAATAAATCACTTTTAAGGACTACAACAAACAGCTGTTAAGGACTACAACAAGCTTCTTCCTGGGGGTGAGGCCATGTTGGGCTGCTTTAGAGAAGAGGAAGAGTTGTTGTAGTAGAGTGTTGTTAACATGCTGTCATTTAACGGCGGACTGCTTCACAAACGAGGGTCAATTCAACACTGGATTTGCACAAAAGATGAACATGACGGCACATGCTAGTGGATGAGTTGAATCAACTCCACAGCAACTACATAAATTTATCCACTAACCATTCAGAAACATCCAGTTTCATTTTAAAAGTTGTAACTTCTTCCTGAGTCTCTCCATCAGCTTCCCATCATTACAGCATGTTTTCAGTAAAAACTACATCTTTGTTGCTGCGATCCAATGTTTGCCTTGATCTCTGGTGCAACAAAGCATTAGCGTATGAACGCTTCTCTCTTTCTCTCTCTTTCCTTCCCCTCTCTCTCTCTCTCTCTCTTCTCGGTCTACGTTGATAGTGATCTCTGTTGTTGACAGCCCGTCAGGACAGCATTAAAAGTGCAGGAGAGCGTACTGATGCAACATGCAGTGTATGAGTGAGGAGCAGATAGAGGAGGATTGGGTTTCTAGAAGTTATACTTATAGCTCTGCACGTCCATCATGACTTCATTGTACAGGTCTGACAGGGAGCTGCTCTGGGGGAAGCTTTCTATTGCTGCTCTGATTACACACACTCATACATGCTCACTCATGGTAAACATCGGAGGCCAATAGGCTTCATTATGTCTTTATGTTTAGTGCTGCAATAGAAACCCTGGAGACCCATTAGATGGGGTAATTTTTTTTCTCTTCACAGTAACTGCTTTCAACCGTTCATCACCAATCTCCCATATTAACAGCTGCTGATGACTAACAACTGCAATTCCCACCTTTCAATGATGCTGAACTGGTGCTAAACCAGCTCCAAACCAAGTTCAGCTGGGTTGTACTGGATCAGTTTGATGGCTGTGTGGTGACCAATTTGAAATTGTAAATGAAGAATTAGAGGAAGCAGCCAATAATCCTCTGGAAACCACTTACAAGTCAACAAACACAAAGCTTTAATAGGTTTTGAGGCAACAATGGCACCTTTGAAAGGATCCTGTAATGTAGGATGAATTGAGAACAGGCAAACAGAGAAAAAAACAAATTATTCTTCTGGTGTGAATATTCCATTTGTCATGGCTGACCTTTACAGGGATTTGTATGGAGGGAATGAAGAACTTCTCTTGGAAGATCTCAAAGCAGGAGATCAGGCTGAAAGGTCACTAGTGATAAGATTCACCCAAAAGTTTCATCATTAAATGCCTTTAATCTTGTTATAAATTGTCACATCTATGCATTTGGGGTTAGAAACACTGTAAAAAATGCTGGGTTAAAAACAACCCAAGTTAGGTTGAAAATGGACAAACCCAGCAATTGGGTTGTTTTAACCCAGTGGTTGGGTTAAATGTTTGCCCAACCTGCTGGGTAGTTTTATTGAACTCAACTATTGTTTAAAAATGACTATATGTCTGGCTTAAAATGAACCCAAAATATGTTGGAAATTAAAAATCAGACATAATTACTAGAGGTAACAATAATAATCAAATGGTGAACATTTATTAATAAGTAATATAATTAATGTTTGTTTAATTATTTTTCATTAAACTTATTAATAAATGTTAATTTATTAAACATATTAATAAATGTTCATTTCCAACCTATTTTGGGTTCATTTTAAGCAAACAATACAGTAATTTTTACACAATAGTTGAGTGAAATAAAACTACCCAGCAGGTTGGGCAAACATTTAACCCAACCACTGGGTTAAAACAACCCAAGTTGGGTTGATAATGGACAAACCCAGCAATTGGGTTGTTTTAAACATACCACCATATTTTGGCATCATTTTAAGCAAGCAATACAGCAGGTTGGGCAAACATTTAACCCAACTGCTGGGTTAAAACAACACAATCGCTGGGTTAAAACAACTCAAGATGGGTTGAAAATGGACAAACCCAGCAATTGGGTTGTTTTAAACATATTAACATACTTTGAGGTCATTTTAAGCAAGCAATACAGTCATTTTTAAATAACAGCTGAGTAAATAAAACTACCCAGCAGGTTTGGCAAACATTTAACCCAACCGCTGGGTTAAAACAACCCAATTGCTGGGTTTGTCCATTTTCAACCCAACTTGGCTTGTTTTTAACCCAGCATTTTTTAGAGTGTATCAAAGTATCCTGGGTTACATCTGTTAACTGCAGTTTTCATTTAGTCAGCCTGACTTCATCAAATCTCTCTCTCTCCATCTTTGTCTATCAGTATTTTGGTGCAAACTGCTTGTCACCAGGGTCTTATTTTCTGCATGAGAGCTCAGAGTCACCTGACCTCCCACTGCAGCACTGAGGCGAAGAAAATAAGAGGTGCCAAGACATGCACCCATACTCACATCAAGAGCGACTGATGAATAAATAATTGAATGCACGCTCACAGTCACTCAAAAGTATGCACACATGGATGCCAGATAATAGGATGGTGCTTAACGATAGACGCTAATCCTGTTGAAACTTGCCTATCGCTGCAAGAACCGTAGGAAATTTTTCACCATGACAAAGCAGCTCTCAGACTTTAATTTAATACACAGACCTGAATGATGCGGTAAGCTGTAAGAGAGCCCTAACCATGTGTAAAGACAAAAATGAGCACAGACATCTGAATTACCCTTATGTGTGGTTATGATTTCATTAATAAAAGTCCCAAAACTGTTTTGTCCTCAAGCTCTTGTAGTACTACAGAGATACACACTTTATCCATTACACTAATAACTGGCTGGAGATAAATGGAAGACCCATAAGCTGAGGGATCATTTGTTGACTGTTATTTACAAAGTGTTAATGAAGAACATATTGTTGCTTGTGGCCTCCAGTGGCCCTGCAGCTAAAACTTAAATTAGCCAGAATAGTTTCCATGACAACATTTAGACTTTGAGTCGTCTGGCTTTGTAATTTAACTGGTTAGTTGCACAATATTGCATCCTTTAAAAAGTAGAAATGTGTCTTAAAGTGTTAGTTCACCCAAAAATGAAAATTCTGTCATCATTTATTCACCCTCATGACATTCCAAACCTGTATGACTTTCTTTCTTCTGTGGAAATTGTGAGGAATGTTCAGCTTTGGTTACCATTGACATCCATTGTGTGGACAAAAAACACTCTAAAACATCTTCCATCACTTTACTGTAAGATTTCTGCTAATGTGTTGAGAATGAATACTATAGTTCCAGCAAGATGTTTTTTTTTCTGAACAGCATTGATTTTTTTTTCTTTACCAAACTTTACCTTTTGCCAAAAAGTCCAAATTTAAAAATAAATGAGTGTTTTAACTATTTTGTGATTGCTTCGCAGTTTCAGCCTGTACTCTTTTGAACTTTCTCATCTATTAAATAAATAAATTTCTATCCCTTTCTCATTTTCAGGTGGTTTTTATTGTGCATCTGCAATTGTCTGACTAATTTATGATTTATTCTTTGTGATTATTGGTGTTAATAATAATTTTCAGTTCTATACTTTCAGGGAAAAAAATGCTTCTTTACAAATATCTAGTTCAGTTCTGAAACTCTAGATGGGGCCAGCTGATTGGTCCTTTACATGCAATCTGCAAGCAGTTACATCATTACAGCATGGCACAAGCTGATTGGCCTCTGCTAATCCTGCAGCCAATGAGATTGCTTGCTCAACATTTAAACAGTCTGGTTCGTTGTTTGCTGTAAGATTTCCTCTGAAACATTTACATTACATTTACATTTATGCATTTGGCAGACGCTTTTATCCAAAGCGACTTACATTGCATTATACTATACATTTGTATCTGAGTATGTGCAATCCCTGGGATCGAACCCATGACCTTGGCATTGCTAGTGCCATGCTCTAACCACTGAGCTACAGGAAAGCTATCCTCCACCTCCCCAGCTCCACCTGCCTAGATCTTCTACAGGATTTATGTATGTCTGTTTATGCAGCAGCAGCATATCTTACATGCTCACAGCAGTGTGTTTGTGTATCTGTTAGCAGTAGAAAGTCCATAATTGGTCTGTGAAACCGGTCCTACTTGACTCGCTATGAGCAGCATTCAAACCGCCGACTCCAGCATGGGAGGCAGGTGCGTTTACAAGGACGCTTAAGACCGCAGCCTCTTGAGGCCAGGGGAATGAGGTTTACATGCACAGCTCTTACTAGCTTGCTTCTGTTACACTCACCCCTGTAACGATTGTAGCGGTCCGTACAGTTATTAATCAATTTATGGGTGGAATATGAATATAATAATTCATAACGTTTTATGAATAATTATTATGCACATACCGACCCAAGGGGGAATTAAACATATATTGTTAATTAATTACAACGAATTATAATCAATTATGTATATGATTAGTTCTGGTTTAATAATTATTTAGAGAAACTGTTCGTTTGTCCAGCAAACTAATAGTCCCTCATAAAATATTGAAATAGATTTATTCTTTTGGCCACAAGAATAAATTCCTATTATAGCATCAGAGCATAAAGTGATCGAAATGTTAAAGTGACTTGGCTTTCGGTTGAATGAACAAGCAGAACAATCGAACGTGAATAACGTGTTTAATATGCAAACTACGACTACAGAGGTTATACGTCTAAATACATAATATACAAATATATACAAAAGGGAACGTAGAGACAGGAAAAGAAGGAAAGAGAGAGAGAGCAAATAGCAAAATCTAACAGTCCAAGAAAGCCAGCACAGAAAGCAGTTTCATTATAAAAACGGTTACTTGCATTGGTGTTGCGTGTCGAGTTTCAGTTTAGCGCTGGTGCAGTTCGTTGGCTTCTTCCGTTCCGCGGGAAGGTTTGAACTGAGGGCTTGAGAGTTAGTTTCGCTGGAAGAAGTTGGTGGTCCCGAAAATGAGCGCGATGGAGGCGCGTGGTCCAGAGGCGTCCGGGAGGGACGTGCTCGTGGTAGCAGGGGAAAATCGGGAGAACACACAAGAATTTGTGTGTCGTTGTTTTTATGGAAAACCAAACTAACACACCTCCTGAATTGTAACGGCCAATAGATGCGCAGCACTATTTGGCGGGCAAAGCTCCTTTGTTTGGTCTCCTCGCTGAATTAGCATACTGATGGCTATCAGATCGGATTCCGGGATGGAGTATTTCCTTCACCATATCATTACACACATAGAAAAATGCATTTGTCAGCTATGTGACACACTTCAGTGAATAGCTCGAGTCCGGAGCTTTACGGAGAGATCAAACTCGATAGATCAGAAAGGCATATAAAAGAAGTTATGGTTTACAGACAAAATTCCATCATTAAAACTAAAATTAACTCAAACTACAGTTATTTGCTAAGTCTAAACATTAGGAAACGTGCATGCATCAGACATATGATTCAGATACAACTTTGGAATAGTTATATTTAACATATACAGTCAATAAGGTATGTTTGTGGGTTTTCGTGTGTGCCTGTGTGTGTGTGTGATGGGTGTTGGAATGTGGATCTGGCCCGTAGTCCACATGGGGGGCCCCTTTGATGTCCCAAGAGCTAGTAAATTGGGCCCTTTGTTTTACCTCGAAATGTAATAAAGGTGTCAGAGTGTCAGACCGATCGGAGCCGAGATGAGCTTTTACAATCCAGTCCAGCATGCTAAAAGCGTTCTGAACATTCCAAAGTTTATTGATTATCTTGATACGTGTGCATATGCTACACCCCCCTGAACCTCACTGCCATCCGGGTCAAGGCACCAAATGTAACAGGTCCTACTTGACCCGCTCCGAGCGGGATTCGAACCGGCGTCTCTGGCATGGAAGGCGGGTGCACTAACAAGAACACTAAAGACCACATCCTCTTGAGGCTGGGGGAGTGAGGTTTACATGCACAGCTCTTACTAGATTGATTCTGTTACACTCACCCCCCTAAACCTTACTCCCATCCGGGTCACGGCACCAAATGTAACTGGTCCTACTCGACCCGCTCTCAGCGGTATTCGAACTGGCGTCTCCAGCATGGGAGGCTAACAAGGATGCTAAAGACCGCAGCCTCTTGAGGCTGGGGGAGTGAGATTTACATGCACGTCTCCGGCATGGAAGGCGGGCTAACAAGGACGCTAAAGACCGCAGCATCTAGCATCAGTCACTAGAATGTCTTTTGAGGCTAGGGGAGTGAGGTTTATTTGCACAGTTCTTACTAGCTTGCTTCCGATACATCTGAAGCAGCAGTGTAGCAGATCTAGTCCTAACAGAGAGGTTAATAATCATGGAATACAAGTGCATTAGATGAAATATTATTTTAAGAGAATATTTCTTGTCTAAATACTTACAGTTGTTATGATCTGTCTTAAGCCTTATACTAATAATCAAGCCCATACTTGAAATATAGACCCCCCCCCCCCA
>RJVU01062584.1:428673-482698 GCA_003731715.1 Anabarilius grahami | reverse complement strand
TGTCCTTCCTCTTAGCATTTATAAAAATCTGTGATTGTGAGTTCATATTTTCAAAAAACAGCGACTGCAGTAAGCTATCTGAGGTTATTTCACCCTGAATCATCCCCTTACAAACTTTTAAATTTGTTACATAATTATTTTTCCCTCTAGTATGTGGCAGTGCTGTCATGGGCGATATAATTCAACTGTCACATTTCTCTGTCTCATAAGAAATGTGTCTCTGTTCTAGTTATATCACAAAATGAAATGCGACCAAACACACCGCAGTTACTGATATACAACATAATTTGATTGGAGATATGCTTTACAAGTCAAAAATTACTGTTTGAAAACTGTCGATTGCAGTGATGATGTTATCCCTGATGTACCTGCTTCACAGTAATGAGCAATGAATATCGCTGAATATGACTAACCTGTATTTCCCAATGTCCCAGATCTCCTTATTCAAGCGGTTTACACTCCACCTCATTTATTATAGACTATTTCCAGCACCCTATTGGGGACCATATGGCTTTAATACAATAAGAAAACTTTTATGCTGGACTAAAACATGCTGAATCTGTTGAAAAAAGGAAAGCTTCTTTTGTCTCTCGTCACATTTCTGTCAATAAACCCCTGGAACGCTGTTGTCGTGCTACGGGGCTGGTGAATAATGAATGATGTTACTCTCATTTGTGAGTGTTTGCTGATATCAGGTCTAAGTGTCTGCATCACTTTGTTAATTTCAACACACAAAAACAGCACACTGGTAAATAATGCAGGTTCCGGAGGGGGAATTTCATTTTTCTCTTTATCAGTTTATTTATTTATTTTTTCTGTCAAACACCACCAAGACAAATGGGTTTTGTCAAGCCGTTGGGCTTCAGGCTCTGTTGTGCCCAACAAAAGCATGTTTGACACAAGCAACATGCATACAAGCTGATCCATTTCACATGCAGACTAAATGACAAAATCTGAATACTGGATGTTTGTTTCTTTCAGTAATTACGGCAAATGTCGATTCAAATGGGCAATTTCTTTTGTCAGATTTTCTGTGCACCCTGTGATCCTCATTGCAGCTTATTCTGGCAAAAAAAAACATCCATTTACAATAAAAATAACATTTCTATCCTCATTTATAAACCTCTGTGTAACTCAAAGAAAATATTTGTCTTTTTCTGAAGAAAAACATTCTTTAAAATATCTTCTTTACTTTAGAAAAAGTGGACAATCATGACTAAATGCCATCATCATTCAGAGCTTAGAAGTACTTAAAAGAGATTTTATACGGTCTATAAATCTATTTGACTTGCACTTAATGTGAGTAGTAATTACTCTGATTATTATGATAAATGATCTTAACATAAGAAATCAATCTCTGCATGTAAGAAATGATGAACGTCTTTTACTTATAGGGATCTTATCTCTTAACATTTAGCATTGTGGAGTGTTTATCATGCGGTCAGTTCCTGTGATGGGCGGTCTAGTGTCCAAGGTTGAAAGAATCTATTAAAGTGAGATTCAGAGGGTTCATCAACTTCCCCTCTCACTCCTGCCGCTGATTTATTGAGGTTTTCCCCCCACCCCTTCCATTCCCCATCACACTCACCAAGCACAAAAATAATAAAAGCTCAGAAATTCCGCTAGTTCTCATTATTTCGCCCTTCCTCCCCTAGATGAATCATTGTTTGTGTATGTGTGTGTGTGTGTGTGTGTGTTTGTGGATATTGTACTTTGGCAGCTGTGCAGGCCTGTCACACTAGAATTGGCTTTCCCACAGATCTAACAGGCTATCAAATGGTATTTTTTAAGGATTTCTTTGCCTGAAGTGAAAAGAAACTCAAATGGGAATACTGAAGAGTAGATGAACTATGTTGCAAGATGAATAGCTTGAATTCTCATTGATTTCTCTCTCCTGTTGTGGATACATGCACATTCTCACACTTGCATCCTAAATGCTATGGCAAACAACTGGAATTCCCCTGGAGCCAAATAGGAAAATGCATTTGTATTGACTGAAAAAGTTTAACAAAACCAATAACCACGTTAAAGGTGCAAGTAAGTTCTGCACCAAAAGGTCACAATGTTTACATTTTTACACATATGTCCTGAAAAAAAAACTGCCATTGTTTACACAAAAATATTAAGCAGCACAACCTTTTTCAACATTGATAATAATAATAATAATAAGAAAAGTTACTTGAGCATCAAATCATTATATTAGAATAATTTTTGAATAATCATGTGACTCTGAAGACTGGAGTAATGATGCTGAAAATTCAGCTTTGATCACAGGAATAAATAACATTTTAAAATATATAAAGATTATTATTTTAAATTGTAATTATATTTCCCAATATTGCTTCATTACTGTATTTTTGGTTAAATAAATACAGCCTTGGAGAGCAGAAGAGACTTCTTTCAAAAACATTAAAAAATCTTACAGACCACAAACTATTGAACGCTAGTGTATAGGATAGTGTATAATAGAAATATTACAGTTTAGTTGTAACGTGTGGTGTTTGAGGGTACGTTTACATGACAACGATGTACTAAAAACAGAAAAGTTTTTCATTTGTGTCTTTTGCATACCAATGACAATGTTGTCTAAATGATCTCCGTTCACATGGATCCACAAAAACGACTAAAAGCGCTGTATTATTCATGCCAGGCCAGTAGTTGGCGATGTCACTTTGTAAAGAAACTTTAAGTGCCTTTAGACTGAACACGTAATACACGTTCATGATGTCACCGTTTGAACAAATTCACGTTTTTGTATTTTACACAGAGATGATAACGGTGTCCTTTTCAAAAACGTGCACTTTAAATCCCGTTTCAGGCCCACAAAACGTTGAAAAGAGTGTTTTATAAACGGCCCCTCAGAGAGAAGGGAAGCAGGATCCAGTTGCAACATAAACATTTATTTAAACAAACAAAACAAGAGTAAATCCATGCAATTGTTATGGGCGCTATTAAAACACGCTTCGTGAAGCTTCGTAACCTTTGCAAATCATTTGTATCGAACCAGTGGTTTGGAGTGCGTATCGAACTGCCAAAGTCACGGGATTCAGTAAACAAGACTTCGTAATGTCATAACAGTTTTGAAATGTTTCGAAATTTCAGTGGTTTGCCGCTAGGGGGCGATGATCTGTGTGATCCCATGAACCGGTGTCTATATATGATTTTTACCTGATCAATTTTATAAATTTATAAATATTTAATGACATAAAAAGGAAGAGTTGTAGTAAAAATGTCTCTTATTTGTCTGATTAACCAAGCTCTCCATAAAACAAATAAAATAAGCCCTACAATTTAGTAAAATAACACATATTATAAAGACAGTAAATATTTAATGGTATTAGATGATTTGTTAATTGCATTTAATAGATGACACCTTCAATATAACATTTTGCTTTGTAAAAGCTGTTTTTATGCATGTTTGGGCTGAGTTTTCACTGCATTTACACTGTTCTGACCAGCAGGGGTCGAAACAGTGACAATTAATTGACTGATGTGATTGACTCAAAAAGCTTTGTTTCTTCCATCACTACCATGAACACTACCATGCACAGGGAGATGTAGACAAAAAGTAAATCCAAAAACAAGTAAATCCAAATATACAGAGAGGTTAACTAGGAACAGGTGAGGGAAATCAATCACTAAATCAATGGTAACTATAGAAACAAAGGATGTGAACACTGGGAATAGCAAAAACAAAACAGCAAAGTCCAAATAGCAAAAACAACAACAACAAAAAACAGGTATAGTGCATAATGAATTATTGTATTATATTAATCAATTATTCATTAGATTTATTTATTATATACATGTATAATTATATATTTCTATGGATTAAAATATAGAATATATTTTACATAAAAATGCCACTTTACCTTTAAAACAGATTATTCCTCTAAGATCATTTGCATGTGACATGTTCATAATAAGGTCTTTTTCAGAAGTAATGCTACAATAAAATATTTATTTTCCATTTGTAAAGTAATGAGCAGCATAAATTGGATAAATGGGTTATGGCAAGAAATCTTACATATGGATCGTCAGGAACTGAAGGATTATGAGTCAGTCCAACATGATACAGGTGATTGGTTCTCTCTCTCATCAAGAGACTTCTTGTGCTGCACAGGGGCTTATTGCTTCCTCACACAAAACTTGAACAGTTGCATAACAAACCACTTACACAAGCAATGACATGGGAAAAATTAGTATCAGCAAGCATTGCCATCAGCATCGCAATGATTTACTGCCATCTCAGCTTTTTTCTCTCAGCTTCAAGTAAAGCAGACTCGACAAAAGACAGAGCTGTTTCAGACCGGCTGACAACATGCAAACATGATAGTTTTACATTTACATTTACATTTTACATTTATGCATTTGGCAGACGCTTTTATCCAAAGCGACTTACATTGCATTATACTATACATTTTGCATCTGAGTATGTGCAATCCCTGGGATCGAACCCATGACCTTGGCATTGCTAGTGCCATGCTCTAACCACTGAGCTACAGGAAAGCTATTGAAAGTTTTGTTCAGAAATGATCAGATGAGACAGTGTTCAACGCTGAACATTTTGCTAACGTTGCCATTTAAAGGGATAGTTCACCCAAAAATGAAAATTCTGTCATCATTTACTCACCCTCAAGTTGTTCCAAATCTGTATAAATTTCTTTGTTCTGCTGAACACAAAGGAAGATATTTTGAAGAAAGTTTGTAACCAGGCCACTTTGGGGCACCATTGACTTCCATAGTAGGGAAAAAACTACTATGGAAGTCAATGGTGCCCCAAAACTGTTCAGTTTAACACATTCTTCAAAATATCTTCCTTTGTGTTCAACAGAACAAAGAAAATTATACAAATTTTGTACAACTTGAGGGTGAGTAAATGATGATAGAATTTTCAGTTTTGGGTGAACTATCCCTTTAAGTTATGAAAAAAAAAAATGTTCTTAATGTTTTCTGAACATTCAAAACGTTCATTTTTAAAAGTTTTTCTTATATGCAAATGTTAAAGGAACATTTCATTTTATCATTCTTCAAACATTATGGGAATGTTACTTTTGAATGTTCTCTGAGTGTTCTGAAACAAGTAGTAACATTTAAAAAATGTTAGATGAATGTCTAACTAAAACGTTTCAGAAATAAAATCTTCCATGAACAATGTATAAATAAAATTTTTGTGCTGATGTTTTGAGAACATTATCAAAGAACAGATAACTCTGAACAAACGTTCTATTAACGTTACTGGAAGAACGTTTGTTCATAACTTTGAGAGAACCTTGCCAGAACGTTATGAGAACGTTCCCTGTTAGCTGGGGTGATTCTCTCAATTCTTTGCATGTTTTATGATTATAGTTACAGTTTATACCCATCAGAAAAATGGAAAAATCATCTGAATCAGGGAAAAAAAGGATAGGCTACCTTATAGTCTCCGCTTTTAACTCAAAAGAGCTGACAAATGTTTCTGAATCTGACCTTTCTGTACTCTTCTGTCCCCATAGCCCTGTTTTTGCCTCTTGCTCTCCAACTTAATCTGTTTACATTCATTCTTAAGATAAAAATATTGTTATTTTTCATTTTGAACTGGCTTTTTTATATTTCTTTGGTTTCTTTCAGTCATCTTATATCATATACCAGCAGAATGTGTCATCAAATTAGCCTTTTCACAACATCATAATGGCATGGCCTTTAATTAAAGAATGGCTTGGCTTAGCAGAACAAAAGACTCTCTTCACTCAAAGGAACGGCTATCCAATGCTCCCACATCTTTAGATTATACTTATATCCAGTAAATCTCCTCACATCGCCTTTCTTTTCAAATTAACTTCACATGTTGTTGTGGTCTGAAAGGGTTTCAGGAAGAAATGGGGAGAGAGCAACTGCTGCTGCAACATGCAGCATTCCTTTGTTGGGGAAAGATTTACATAATCTGTTTTTCAAAAGCCAGGCTTTGTTTATTTTCCGAGATTCTTGAACAAAACCTTCCCAGATATTTACATATCACAGTATTCCTTTATAAAAAAATATCTTTGAGGCAAACCTTGTTGGAACAATAAATTGTGAGTACTGTTATGCCATGTTGTGAGGGCTTTATGATCTATTTGTGTGTTTTACAGAGGGAGTGAGTGATTATCACTAAGACCTCTGGCAGATTTTCACTACGAATCACATGTGGTTTTCTTGGAGATGCCACCGGCCCAAATGAGCATTTGTCATTTCATTTTAATAATTACCATACCAGACTAATGATAAATGGTTTCATGCCACATGCAGCTCTCCTTACGATGAAACACTCCTGCTATAGCTTGGACGTCACTTTGGGACATCACTTTTGAACTGTAGACTTTGCTGGGGTAAATTGGACCACAGCAGAATCCAGACAGAGCTTTGTCTCTGCAGGAGGGCATCATCAATCACTGTTTTAAGGAAAACTGAACTCATTATCCTGCAGAGAGCTGCAGTTAGCAGTGTAGCCATCATTTCCTCAGAAGGGAAATCAGTGCAAACTTTATCTAATGGGATGGGGCATCTTGCAACTATTGTTTTTGTTATTGCTCACTTGGTATGCTATAGGTAAGACACAACATTGAGTGTGTCAGGGTGCGTAGATGATTTACCCTTTTGACAATTTATCTTTATAAGGTGCAATTTCATACTACTTCTTGTAGTACTACTAATGAACTAAATTTGGATGTGATAAATGCAATGAAATTCAATTATTTACCCCAAACTCACGCCATCAGGTGAACCACGGTCTCAGTGTTTACATTTTGTTTCAGGGAATCAACATCTACATTTAGTTCAGTCATGAAACTCTAGATGGCGCAGGCTGATTGGTCTTTTATGTGCAATCAGCAAACAATCACATCATTATCATATGGCACAAGACTCTGCTGATCCTGCAGCCAATGAGATTGCTTGCTCAAAATTTAAATAGGCTGGTTCAGTGTTTGCTGTAAGCTAGTCCTGCAGAGCTATCAGTTCCTCTGTACCCCTCCACCTCCCCAGCTCCACCTGCCTAGATCTGGTATGGGATTAATGTAGGCAGTGGTTATTTGCACCTCTAACCCTATCCAATAAATACATTTAATACAATTAAACACTTGTTAGGCAGTTTTAGAACTGTTTATTTTTTATTTTTTTATTGAAAATAAATGCCTTTCTGATGTGATATGTAATGGGAAAATGGAGAAAGGCCTATTCAAACCTCCGTCGATCGCGTTAAAAGCCAGATCTGCAAGCCTTACTTGCTACTGCTGCACCACTGAAGATGTTGATTTCTGCGTGGAATCAGACATTGGTGGGTGGAGCTAGTGTAAATAGCATTTGCCAACAAGGAATGGTATTTGCACTTTGTGTAAATAGACACTCCGATTAATGTATGTCTATTTTCATGGCTGCAGTTTTTATATTGATTGCAAGAGATTATTATTCACATTAGTATTCACATTTACGCTTTTGGTCTGTCAACAAATTACAGTACAATGTAAAATTTGCAAAACAGAAAATAAAAAGACTATTTTACAGAACAAAGGGAAAAAAATTGAAAAGTAAGCATAGGAAACACATCTTAGGCAGAACTGTACATGCAGCACTGTATGGGGAAAGAGAGTGCAGTCTTTCTACACCTCCTGATGTCCCGGTCTGTCAGGCCACAGATTCTCATCCACATCACGATGGATATCTTCCCTTGCAATGCAGCGCAGAGAGAATCGTTTGGAATGTCTTATGAGCCACATTACCCTGAGACCAACTCATCAATTTACAAAAATTTCCAATAGAAATGAACAGAAAATACACTTGGCTTGACAGATTATGATAACTGGTTTAACTATTTATGCAATTAACTAATGCATAATATAATATATTTTAAATCAATATGACATAAGCAATTGATAATGTAGGGAACGGCAGACAATTGTACATAATCAATTACATGTGAAAGTGAAAGTGAAGTGACATGTGGCCAAGTATGGTGAACCATACTCGGAAATTGTGCTCTGCCTTTAACCCATCCAAGTGCACACACACAGCAGTGAACACACACACCGTGAACACACACCCGGAGCAGTGGGCAGCCATTGCTGCGGCGCCCGGGGAGCAGTTTGGGGTACGGTGCCTTGCTCAAGGGTCTCACCTCAGTCGTGGTATTGAGGGTGGAGAGAGCGCTGGACATTCACTCCCCTCACCGACAATCCCTGCCGGACCTGAGACTCGAACCCATGACCTTTGGGTTACAAGTCCGACTCTCTATCCATTAGGCCACGACTGCCCCAAATGTACCCCCATGTATGTACCAAAGCATTAGCAATTTGTTCAATAGAATGAGAAATTGCTTTTATGATGTGCACAAGAGACGTGGATGATGTGGAGGTTAAACAAGCAGTTTTGAGAATTTCACTTGTGCAACTGAGAAAAACGAATAAATCGAAAGATTCCTGTTTTCATATCATCATTAATACCATGAAAATAGATGCTGATCATTTCAAGAAAACACACGTATTTGAGTTTAGTTGCAAGGAGGATGAGAAGAGAAATGAGAAATTTAATCTCAAACATTCCCAGACATGCGGATGAGTCAGACTCATTTCTTAGCAAACTGATCTCTTTCTGGAGTTCTTGTACATTCATGAAATGACCAGTGTGTGATGTTTTAAACAATCACTCACTCAGACGCCCACATAAGGTCCTAAAGCCTTGCCGGAAGCCAACGCTAAGCGGATGCTTGAATCCATGCTAATGCATGTGAAGTTTTTTCCCCCTCTGCCCACTCGTACCAACGTTGCTTGGCGACCTTCTATCTCTCTCTTGCTCTGTCCTGTTCAGAGTGCAATTATGATTGTAAGCTCATATTAGTGTGCCTGTATTGAAATTGTGAGAATTTGATGTGCGTATGTGTTTGTATGTGAGTGTGAGGTTGAACTTGGGACTCACAGAAGGAGAAGGAGTAATCACAGGGTAGCTGCATCCTGGCATCATGGGGAGAGAAACGGCACAGCTCAACATGTGAAGGTGTAAATGAGACCCGAGAGAAATAACACCCCTCTTACAGATTAATGCATGCCAACGCTTTTCTTCTGTGAGTACATACCAAAGGACTGTAGTACAGCTGTTCTTCTGCTCAATTACAGCTCTTTGAGGAGATCCTAGAGAGATGCAGCCTCGTGCTCAAATATCTAGGCTGGTAACTGAAAAGTTGTAGGTTCAAACCTTGCAAGGATTGAACCATAAATGGTGTATTTCAGCAGTTGTTGATCAGGATGCAGATCTGCAATTAAATTTCAATGTAAAGAAGCAGAATTAAAATTAATTGATAGATAGATGGATGGATGGATGGATGGACGGACGGACGGACGGACGGACGGACGGACGGACGGACAGACGGACAGACAGACAGACAGACAGACAGACGGATGAATGGATAGATAGATAGATAGACGGATGAACGGACTGATGGACAGATTGATAGATTGATAATAGCGTTGTCAAAAATATTGATATTGCGATACTGAAATATCTGAAATGGTTCCAATACTCGTTTTCTGCAGTATTGATACACTGACTCGTCTCATTCAACCTTGTTGAATAGTGCTTGTATTGCGCATAATTTGCGCAAATAGCTCGCGAGAACCAAATGCACTTCTTTTTCGTGGCTTATTGCTCTTAAATGATCAAATACATACACAATTATGTCAAAATGCCCATCTTGGTAAGTATTCAGTTGAACACAGTCAGTTGATAGTTGAAAAAGAAATCGCATTCGCATATTGTGTAACAGTATGTTGCATCAGTGCATCAGCTCTTAAAGTGACTGCAGCCAAATATTCCTGCTGCTGTCTGTCATGTTAATCAAAGAACAAAAGACAACTTTTGTTGACTGAATAACTTTTGTAACTTCAATTGTAAGCATTATTCTGTATTTAATTTTTACACTGAAGACAATCCGGTGTTATTTTACATTATATTACTTTAATTTCTGTAGTATTTCGTACCTGAATACTACTGTTAAACCCACCTGAAAAACTTAAAGCCATGTTTATTTAATTTGTCTCTTTATTCTATAGTATTTATTTGTGCTATTGTTTGGCAATTTGTTAATTTGTTCTTATTTTATTACTGACTGTTTACTTGTCTTTTTATTTATTTATTTATTTATTTAGTAAATTTAGTTCAACAATTCAAATAAAGCCTCCCTGTTGTGCGTGTAAGCTATTGCAACAAAATTTGCCAAATTATCAAAAAATTATGAGATGACAACAGATTCTCTGTATTATGGTATATATGGCAGTTTAAATAGTATTGAATATCGATATTTTACAAGGTATCATATCAAAGTTGGAAATTCCTGTATCGTGACAACACTGAAAGATTGATTGATTGATTAAAGGGTCTATTACAACAATATTACCAAACCTTGACGCACCTCCACTATGAATACAAATGAGATCACTCTTGGATTTCTTGTTAACCTTTTAGCTCACATTTAACAAAGCAATTTTTCTCAACAAAACTTCAAGCTTATTTATTCTTCAGCTGACCTTTAATATATCAGATTACATAAGTCAGATCCTTCGACTCCAGGAGTCCACAGCGACAGTTTCCAGCGCATTCAGCTCAAGCTGTGGAAGTAGATGATTTGCTCCTGATTTATGCAGATTGCTCCTTCTTCTTTGAGCAGAGCACAAGCATTCCTCAATGTGGCAGGGAAGCAGAACTGTTCATTTCCAACACTTTATTTACTGCATTTCTCTCTGCATTGCAAGATCCATTCAGTCCATTGTAAGGATTGCTGGTGAGTCAAACATGGCATAACATAACTCCAGATATCAACATTACATTTAATATTCTTTCCCCATGAGGTGACTTTCTTTTCTTACTGCTGGGTGGAACATCTGCAGTGTCTCATGCATTTTATTATACCTCTCTGCATTTAGTTTCCCATTAAACATGCGGCCTAACATCTCAGACTTTTATCTGCCAAAGAGTAAGAAGGAAAAGGCCTGCTGTCAGTCAGATTGATTTATGTGTGCAGGCCTGGCACGAAGCGCTGCATCCTTAGGTTCTGCCCTATTGAGCATCTGGCAGCTGATATTTCTTTCTCATATGCCGCAGAGTAAACATATCCAAATATTATAAGTTTAATTTTGTAGTGTACACTGTGGTTCGTAGGCAGTTCATTGAGTCCTTGTGTAATGGCATTTTGATTGCCCCATGACACTCAAATCATTTTTGTTTACTGAAGCTTCTAAAGAAATGAATTAAAGCTCTGTTTTAAATAACCCCAGTGCCAGACTTTATTAAGTGACATCCTATAGCTTATTTATAACTTAAGATTACATTTTTCATTGCTTTATTTTGACAGGAAGCACAGTCAATGAAAGAATACTGAAATATGTGCTGTGCTTATGAAGGCATAGCTGTGTATTGTGCGTCATTTTTTCTGAAATTGATCATGACAGCTGACCTTTGATGTTTGGATGGATTTTATTAAATCAGAAGACAAAATTCTTAGTGTTGTATTTTGTTTTTCTGTAAGTGTACAGTGGCTCGAAAACAAATTTAAACACTTTAGCTACGCTTACATTGTATACATTATTTTCTTAATATAAACACTTTTCAAACAAATAATTTAAGAAAAGAAGTTGCTTAGGTTTAAAAATTAAACAATAGATGTACTACTGAAGATGATGGTGATGGTAGTAGTAGCATAAAATATCAAAACATCTGCTGACCTATATATTTGCTATTTAGAGGCTATCGTATCTGTTGGTTTTCTCATTATTCTTTCTCCCCAATAGGAGTCTATGGCAGCCCTATCAACAGAACTTATGAAAATGATGAAAATTGGCACATTTACAGTGGCGTTCCTGAATAGTAATCTGACCAACTTTAGAGTCTCTAGGACCAACTTTATAGCACCACCATCAACTCAAATATTCACTTTTCAAATGGTTATAGCTTTTTAACCCTTTTGTCATAGAAACAAAATACACCTGATTCCTGTCTTCATGCTCATCACGTTTAATATACATACATTAAGATGCAGTAGTTCCCATTTTTTCCCCCTACTCCATCAAATTATTGTCTGTGGATTCCTTGGGTCATGCCAAATCCATCTCTACTGATTTTGGCAGGATTGGACAAATCGACTGTCCGCCATTTTGGGATTTGTCATAAATTGCGATATCTTTTAAACAATTTGACATATTGGCACAAAATTTGGTAGAGCTCATCGACAGCATGTCCTATATTATAATCCGATGGCTCAGAGAGGCCTGCATTGCCAGCAAGACAATTAACACTTTCAATACCCAGAAAGCTACTAAAGACGTATTTAAAACAGTTCATGTGACTACAGTGATTCAACCTTAATGTTAGAAAGCAATGAGAATACTTTTTGTGCGCCTAAAAAACAAATAACAACTTTATTCAGCAATATCTAGTGATGGGCGATTTCAAAACACTGCTTCATGAAGCTTTGAAGTTAACGAATCTATTCAAATCAGTTGTTCGGAGGATGTATCAAACTGCCAAAGTCATGTGATTTCAGGGGTAAGGAAAGACGAGACGAGACGAGAGAAAGGAGACGGAAGCAAGGAGAGCGACAGGACGAGAGAGGGGAGAGAGGAAAAAAATAAAAAATAAATAAAAATTCTGGGTCCGGTTCCCAGACACACTGCCGCTCGGTCCTCAGCCTGCTGAGAGGCTCTTCCTCACGGTGCCATGCGATGGCACTGGACGCTCGGTGGACGGCCCGATCCTCGACCGGTTCCTCCGACAGCGAGTCCGCCGTCCCCTGCTCCTCCCCTTCATGGCGGACGGTAGCAGGCTTCGGCCCACGGCAGACGACGGCACTCCTCCGCTCCCTCCAGGACGGCAGCCACCCCACCTCGTCCCAGGAGCACGGCATCCGGGTCTCCGTCCCACCTTTCACCAGGCTCCAGTACCACCGCCTCGGGCAGCCTCTGGCGGTCTTCACTCCCGCGCTGCCCGAACTCCGCAGCACCGCGATCCCCCTCAGCAGTGAGGGCTCTCCGACAGCATGTCCCTCCTTCTTCCCGGGTTTCGGCACCAATGTAACATAGTTACAGGCCTGGTCCTCTCTCGTCCTGGTCCTCTCTCGTCCTTCACTGTCGTCGCTCCTCCTTTTATGCCTCCGGAGCTCCTCCGTGAGAGACTCAAGGCCGATGCGCCTCCCAGGTGAAGCTCATTAACTCTTGCGCCACCGGCCTCGCGCCGTTCCCTCACGGCCCTTCCCTCACGGCTCTCGCCCGCCATTCAGTGACTGTAACATTCATGAAGTACTGGTTACAATTCCTCCAGCACATACAGTTCATGTACTGTATAACACCACGGCACATGGATCCAACACACCAGAATGACTTTTAACATTGGAAAAGAGTTGAGAGAGACAGAATGAAATGGATGGATTGACAATCAAAGAATACAGAGATGATTTGAGTACAGCAAAACGACTGACGTGAGACCAACAATGTACAAGGAACTAAGGTTTACCCTGAAAACTCAATGATAAACATCATAAACCAAACTAGGGCTCAGGTGTGTTGTTCTGGAGAGAGCCAGTGCATACACACACACACACACACTCATATTCACACATACAAACAGATGCTGAGGCACATATTAGCAAACAGCACACTTACATGCACATGTGCACTCAAACCACTTCCAGATGATGCACCTGCGGTCTCAGAATCACCAGAGGTCAGGATCACATTGACCCAAATCACATCCCCACTTTACACCATCATATTATCCCGCATTACTTTATTATGACACTGGGTAGAGACAATGGGTGTGAGAAATGTTCTCTGATTGCTCCATGAATACTGCATGAGTCTGATTCACTCTGTTCTTCTCAGATTATAGGTTATGTTCTCTAAAGTAATCATGACAGTTCAGCTTGCAACTTTATTTTACGGCGCTTGCATGCACACACACATATGCACACACACTCCCTCTTTAGTAAAGCAGCAGGGAGGACATGGTTACAGTAAACTCGTTGGAGTGACTGAGGTCGTGGTAATGAATGTATCGGGGTCTCTGCTTGCAGTAATATTCTTTGATTCTTTGGGTTTTGGTGGCGTTTCTGCGAGCAGTGCCAACTGTAATAAATAATCCACAGTACAAAGATAAAACAATGCAAATATTACAAAATATGACATTAAAAAGTGTATAATTTTTCTAAACAGAACGCATCCATCAACTATATCAGCTGTTAAAGTTACAGCGGTAAGCGGAGTCTCAATTGCCTCCCATGAGCCCATTGAGTTTTAATAGACTGGATCTGCATGCCGTGGGTTTGTTGGGAGGTAATTGAGAATGAATGGGGAAAAGTCACTTGAGAGGAGCCAATGCCTCCATTGTGTTATGATTGGCCTATTATGCTGTTCACATGATAAAGCCCACCTGTCGGTTTTGTGCGTGTTCCGCACTTAGATATTTCAGTTTTATACCATATCAAAATCAAATTTAAAATGACTTGACATTAAAAAGTGTATAAATCTAAGTGACCGTGTCCATCAAGTCGTTTCAAATTTGATTTTGACATGGGATAATGCGGAGATCTGTTAGTAATTATTTTGGAATAAATATAAAAATGCTTGGAAAACACTAATTTGATTAGATTTATACTTGATTTTAATAAATAGAACAATTCGTAATTTAAAAGTACCATTAATAACCTGTTAGAGTTAATAAATAGAATATATGTTGTATGTTATATGTTACAAAATAGAATTGTATCTCCTCATTTCAGACCATCTCTGCATGTCACTGGTTTGGGGAAACTGCTACACTAATAAAATAACAGATGTTTTTAAGAAAAAGCCAAAACATGTCAGTTATATTGCTTAGAAGCAAAATTGTATAAAATAATATTATATATAATATTATACAATGTTTAGATATTTTTGCAAGACAAAAACAGATACACTAAATTATTAAAGTCTCAATGAAACGAAGATACAGTATATATAGTGATAGATCTTTTCTTCTGGTTTGTGACGTTCATCCATTTGTAACAGATTATCGGGAAAAATGTAGGACGGGACTTGGTTCTATTCATCATTTGTTGATTGGATTTTGAAATGCAGCTGTTATGCTCAAAAATGATACGCGATAGTGAATACTGAGTGGACTTAAAGGGTCAGAGGTTAACCAAAAATGAAAATTATCCCATAATTTACTCACCCTCAAGCCATCCTAGGTGTATATGACTATCTTCCTTCATACGAGAACAGTTGGAGTTATATTAAATAATATCCTGGTGGTTCTTCCCAGCTTTATAATGGCGTTAAATAGAGTTTTTAAAGGTCCATCCATCATAAAAGTAATCCATACGACTCCAGTTGGTTAATAAATGCCTTCTGAAGTGAAGTGATGGGTTTTTGTGAGAAAAATAACCATGTTTATTTAATAAACTATAATCACTGGCTTCCGGCAACAGCCGTATGCACGTTCAGGAGAGTCGAGTTCTGGCGGAAGTGTGACCTCTGACCCGACGTATGTCGTAGCTCCTCTGCTCTTATATCGAAATCCTCTGACAATTTTCTTTAAAAATTCTCGTTTTAGATTTCTAATTCGTGATGGGTGTTTTGTTTTGCTCAATCTTCTGTGCTTCAGCGTTTGTCAATTCGTACCCAAGTTTACGCTAGTCATACGTCAGGTTAGAGGTCACCCTTACACCGGAGCTCGACTCTCTGAACGCGAGTATATGGATATTTAAATATAGATATTTTTCCTACAAAAACCCATTGCTTCGTTCAGAAGGCATTTATTAACCCACTGGAGTCGTATGGATTACCTTTATGATGGATGGATGCGCTTTTTAGAGCTTCAAAAACTCGGGCACTATTCAATGACATTACAAAGCTGGTAAGAACCAGGATATTATTTGTGATTGTGTTTGGCTGAAAGAAGAAAGTCATATACTGTACTGTCATCA
The DNA here is from genome assembly GCA_003731715.1 of Anabarilius grahami. NCBI lineage: Eukaryota > Metazoa > Chordata > Actinopteri > Cypriniformes > Xenocyprididae > Anabarilius > Anabarilius grahami. The sequence continues at coordinate 466,737 of RJVU01062584.1, read as the reverse complement.
TTGCTTTGTACTAATGTTAGTTTTTGCTTAGTCTTACGTAACTTTATTACTTTGAGTTTGGTTAACTTAAACCATTTAAAGTAATCGGTTTCCTCAAATCATTTAAGTAGCTATATAGTTGTTAAGACTTTGTTAGATTTGTTACCTGCATTCAAACTGAATGAGTGGAATAAACTTAAAATCTTTAAATTGAGATGACTCTAATGATTGACTGAACCAACACTAAAATATAGGTGAATTTAACTTATATGAGTTTACAGCACTCATTCATATTAGTTTTAAAACTTAAATGGTTTAAGGCAATCGGTTTCCTCACATGTTTTGAGTTACTGTAACTTATCGGGTTTTACAGTGTAGGATGTTTTGAGGGTGAGTAAATTATGGGATAATTTTCATTTTTGGGTGAACTATCCCTTTAATAATGGGAGAAAAACCCAATTAAAATGTATAAAATTAAATATATACATTGATGAATCATTCACAAAAAGATCTATAACATGCATTTAAAAAATACATGTATGTTTCCATTTCATGCCAAATTGTTTCCCATATAGTCCTAGTAGACAGCAAGATGAAATTGTGGTATTTGTCTGACCACGTCACTGTCAAGTATGCATCCAGAAAGTAGAATGTATATCTGAATGTGTGTGTTTTGTATTAAAATCTAAGTTGTTGTAATCTGAGGAGTTGGGTGTCCTTGATCTCACATGAGCAGTCTTCTGAGAAACACTCCTAATTGATAAGTCGCTGTTCTTTAGTTTGAATCGCCGCGCTATACAATACTTTCTGATGCTGTTTGGCATCAGAACAATACAGCTGCTTTACTCCATTCATTATTCATTGTGAAACATGTCGAGCGATCAGTGCAAGACTGCTGAAAAGAGCTGCTGGTGCAGTAACTCCTTCGATCTCCTCAGAGCCGCTGACCAGATGGCCTGCAGGAGTGCCTTTAATGAGCATCATTATTTCATCCTTTAAACTCACTCTACTGATTTTAGCACCTCTATTTCACTTCGCAGGTTTAAATATGAAGCATCCTCACTTTAACCATGAGACAAACTCATATGTTGTGTATGTGTTAAGAGCTACATTCGGCCTCTGGAGGCTTTGATATTGTCTGTATAGATTGACTGGCAGTCACATTGTAGATGTACACACAGAATTATACATTACAGCCTGTCCCCTACAGCTATGTCATTGTTGTGGTCATGCTCCTCTGTATTCTGCAGTGCACAATGCTTTATTTGTCTTTAATGTAATCTTAAACAGATTTCTCAATCTGACTGGAACCCAGTCATTTTTGTCCTCTTGCTGTTTAAATGATAGATAGCTTTTTCTGCAGTGCTGTCAGTTACAAAATACAAATTCATCCAGAGGCTCACAGACTGCACAACCACATGCGTATATACAACCACACACACACACACACACACATTCTCTACCGGTCAAAAGTAAATTTTTAGGGGCTCAAGTGTGTAGCGCTGAAACACTATTGTAACTGTTAAAGGTGCAGTATGTAAGATTTCTGTCCGCTAGAGGTCGCTAGGGGCCTATTCAAAACAAAGGCGTAGCTTGATGATGCCAGGTTTGAGAGCGGAATCTTGGAACATGTGGTCTTCACCTCAACGGTCGGTCCAAAAGAATAGGGATAGGACTCGGGAAGAAATCATGTTCATGGATGAGATTATAAAGGTTACTGTAGTATGAAGCAGAGCAGGAGCGAGTGTTGTGGGAGCTGAACGAGGCCGCTGGAGCGATTGCACAACACACGCCTCATGAGCAGCGGTACTTTTATTACGACACAGTCGCCGGCGCCGCTTCCACTTTTCCGGTCATGAGTATGAGGTAACGCAGCTCTGTTTATCATATTAGATACATTTGAGAGTGTTGAAAATGATGTTATAACGTTACTCTGTGTGTTTCGCTCGGCGACTCCTGTGAGACACTGTTACACACTGCAGTAAGATAGATCGATTTTAGAATATCATATTAAATGCTGGATGGCTTGTGTTGATAAATGGCAAGCAATTCATTTTTAAAACGTATTGTATGATGGAGAAAATGCTGTATTACTGTTACTAAAAATAAAGCTGCATCTGATTATGCTATGTTAGCTACTTCACAAAATAGTGTTTTTCTCTAAGGCATGGTAAAGCATGGTACTCACAAAAAATCAAGAAAATTTGATTTGAACAATAAGAGAAAACGTGTTGAGCTATATAACAATAATTAGTTTTCTGTCTATAAATATATCAAAACAGTTGATCCCTTGTCTATTAAAACATATATATATATAAGCGTCTTTGGTGTTTCCATGGTTTCTACAAAATAAAACCGGAAACCGAGGGTAACGCGGGTATGACGCAATTGACAGGCGACTCATTCTGTGGTCTTGTGAAAAAGGACCCGGCAACTGGCCATTTGGTGGCGCTATAACATGAAAAAGCTTAAAACGGCTATAACTACTTCACCGTTAGTCCGACTGACTTGAAAATTGCCTTGCAGTGTCTTTGTCCGAGGTGCCATGACTGTCTATGAGGACACTGACGTATCTCAAAAAACATGTCCGCCATCGGCCAATGAATTTGAGCAGCTATCAGACAAGGTTAACGGAGGGCGATCGGAACGAAACTCGCTGGGCCTGTTTGACTCACGGCCCTAGAGGCCTGTAAGAAATTCGAAAGAAATTGGCCACTGGGGGGGCACCTTCGCATTTTTCACGTGCGTAAAGAATTGTGTATCACACAATTTTTCGCGCACGCCCACGACATTCATACCACATGGTAGAACAACTCATTCTGAGCAACTTTGCCTCTGGGACTGCCGATGTCCATCGAATCGTTCGTTAAATATTGGAGATTATTTTAAAAACTAACTTTGGCGAACTAGTCATGGTTTTTGGCTCAACCTCGATAACTGTTAAAAAGCTTAAGAAACTATAGATTTCCTATGGTAAATTGCCTGTATTTGCTGTATATGGTCTTTTCCATCTATGATCGAGATGGTTACAGGCTTGCTAATTAAAATGTAATACCTTTTTATGCATGTGCTGAATTATTCATAAAGGTTCTTATTATTATCAATGTTAAAAATAAAGCTCTAAATGACAATATTTTTATTTGAAATTTAGAAGAAATGTTATCAATGCTTAATAGAATGAAACAAAAATGTTCATTTTATTCAAACACATATATAAACACACATACACAATAAATAGTAAATCCAGAGAACCTGATTTTGCAGTGGTCTCATAATTTTTCCAGAGCTGTATGTATGTCAGTACTCTCTTTCTCTCTCTATACTGTAGGTCTTTATGAATTCATAGTTTATTTAAAAAGTTTTGTTTGCAACAAATGTCCACAACAAATATTGTATAAGCTTTTAGTCATGTCATTGTTTCTGCTTCTTTCCACCACTGTCTGGGTCTTGAAACGGGATTGTCCTATTTCCTCAGTCACACTCTTCAACTTAATGTTGTTATGAAGTGTCAAAGGTTTACAGATGGATCCATGGAAACTAATGGGAACGTCAGGCTGTATATTACAGGAGGTGCTGTGTAAGTTGTCTGGTGCTGTACATTAGCTGTGTGTAATCTGTCACAGATGCAGCTTTAGTATCTGCAGCACAGTGAATCTGTTATATTCCTGTACCTTCATTCTCCGGCCTTGATGCAGAGAAATAAATGAATACTGATAGTAGCACAGAGGTAATAGACTCTCGCTGCAGAATGCACCCGCTTGCATTTTCTCTCTCTTGCTCATCCTCATTTTCGCTCTCTGTCAGCACTTTTCTGTGTTCCCTGCAAAGTTTGTCACTAATCTCAACACACTATCAATAAGTCTCATTTAAAAACATTGAATTCCCTTTTAATTGTTTTATGGTGTGCACACCGCTGTCATTAGTCTTTACACTTGCTGTGGAGTCACAAAATCTCTGTTCCCATGTTTTAAAAGATTTAGCACACTACATTACTGAAGCTAAGTGGTGTTGTGCTAGACAACAACCAGAAACATATACTTAAATAACACATTGCAAGTGTGCTTTTGTGTGTCTGTGGTGTTAATAACCTCCTCATATGCCTGGTAATACCTTTGCGAACGGAGTTTGAATGACTAGCATGAGCCAGTTAACCTCTGCTGGTAGATTTCTGAAACTACTGTACACCATCTAGACACAAATGACTTTTTTCTTAGTTGAAAGCCATTCAGAAATGGCCTTGTTATGGAATATTGAGATGTGAGAGCACTGAGTGTATGCTAACAGATAGCTCAGCATTCACATTCATATAAGGGTCAGTTTAGATGACACCGTTTTCAACTAAAAATGGGAAACTGTTTATGTGCTTTGGCCGCTCATTTACAATACAATAGCGTTTTTGGTGCCTGAAAAAGCAAACAAGTTTCAAAGTGTAAGTTTTTTGAAAACTATACTGTAATCGGTGATGTCATGCGTATGTGTATTACGTGTTCAGACTATAGGCGCGTAGTGTTTCTTTACAAAGTGACATCGCCATCTACTGGCCTGGCAGCAGAATACAGCGTTTTTAGTCATTTTCACAGATAAATATTTTCCATTTTTAGTACATCGTTGTGATGTGTATTGTTCAGATAGCACAGGCGTTTGATAAATGTATTCTTTTTTTTCGGTCTTTGATTAAAAAAAACATCCATTGATAGTTAATTTTAATAATTTTAACTACTCTCTAAAAAAAAGCTGGGTTAAAAACAACCCAGGTTGGTTTGAAAATGGACAAACCTAGTGGTTGGGTTAAATGTTTATCCAACCTGCTGGGTAGTTTTATTTAACTTTATTTAACTATTGTTTAAAAAATATTGTATTGCTTGCTTAAAATGAATCCAAAATTAACAAATTAAAAATTAACATTTTAATATGTTTAATAAATGATCATTTATTAATAAGTTTAATGAATAATAATTAAACAATAAACATTTATTAAATTGCTTATTAATAAATGTTCACTTTTTGATTATTATTGTTGCCTCTAGTAATTATGTGTCTGATTTTTAATTTCCAACCTATTTTGGGTTCATTTTTATCCAGACATAGTAATTTTTAAACAATAGTTGAGTTAAATAAAACTGCCCAGCAGGTTGGGCAAACATTTAACCCAACCACTGGGTTTGTCCATTTTCAACCCAACTTTGATTGTTTCCACCCCAGCATTTTTTACAGTAAAATGGCATCTAAATTTAGTCAACAAAATAACATTTTAAGACAGTGCAAGGACAAACTGTCTTACTGCTGTAATAACATTATAATGTTATTCATTTTCCTTGTTTTAGTGCATTGTTACTGAAAGAAGACATTCACAACATAACTGATAACATTACTAGCGGGTAAAAAGTTCAAATTCACTTGTACATTGTGCAGATTTAAGTATAATACTATGTTTCTGACTGATCTGAACTGGAAAATTGAAACTGGAAAATAGAAAAATAAAAACTAATTCAAAATATAAATAAAAACTATAATAGTATCTCAATGAAACGAAAATAGCCAACTCTAGACTGGTTAAAACAATCTTTCTCAGCAAGACGACAGTAGTTGACCTGAAAGAGAAAACTGAGCATAGAAGACATTTTTCCCTATAGTACCCTTTACAGAAATGCTCGCATTGTGTTATGAACTGCATTCTGTTTTATTCACACTTTTGCGTTCATGTGCATTGTATGTTTCAGCCGAAGTTTACATTGAGAATTCTGTTTAGCTCCATGAAGTCAGAAGGACACCAAAGTTCAGTCTAATATAACTCTCTCTGTTTCTATTTGTCTAGGAACCTTGGGAAATCTGGATTGAGAGTATCCTGCCTTGGTCTGGGTGAGTCTTACATTATATCATAGAAGATATTTCCACATGCTGTTTGTGTTTGGTGCAGTATCAGCAGACACAGTTTTTGCAGGGTTTGGTTTAACAGTTCATTAATCATGACACCACACTGACTTTCTCAATTTCACAAACACACACACACACACACAATCTGGCTCTTGATGTCTGGGATAGGAGGACTGGGACTTGAACAGTGGGATATATGAAAGCAATTACAAAAGCTGAACTTCAGTAACCGGAGTGGGCCAGTCAGCATCCGTTCCTCAGAGACGAAAAAAAAGGCAGACTCAGCTTTCAGAGTGAAACAGGCCAACGCTACAGGGACTCCGTATGCCTGTGCGTGTGTGTCTTTTAAAATATGAGCACTACGGTGTATGCGTGTTACTAAATATAAAATTATCCAGGAAGATAAATAGCTCTGAATGCGAGGCTTGAGTAGGAGGCACACGTTTGAATCCGGCCTTTGTCTGGTCATGATCCCATTCCTCTCTTTCTCCCACCAATGATTTCCATCTTACTGTCAATAAAAAGTGACAGAGCCCAGAATAAATCTATCATATATCATATGTGTGCAACAGGTGGGCTGTTTTGATACAGTCACGGACAAGACAACGGGAAAAACATTGCTAAATGTAACTTATAAAATCTAGTATATCACTAAGTAGATTTTAATAAAAAAATAAAACGACTATCCGTTTTTTTAATGCATTGTTGCATCAGTAAATGAATCAGTGCTCATAATGTAACCTGTCCTCCAGAAAGATCAGAACAGATTAATTGAAAATAAAGGAATGTTTTGTTCATGAATAACTCGAATTGCTTGATGAATCAGTGAGTCGCTCATAATGCAACCTTTCCTCCAAAAACGGTCACTGAATGAATCTGTGAATCATTTCGGTGAACAGATTCATAAGATTGTTTGATAATAAACAGTTGTTTTGTTCAACTCTCTAGTTTTTAACAAATCAGTGAATAAATCAGTGACTCACACATGATGTAACCTGTCCTGCAGACCGGGTCACCGAATGAATCTGTGTACAAATCTGAACTGGTCATTTTGGTGAGAAGAGATTCAAAGGATTCACTGAGAATAAAATATATTTTTGTTCATGAATCTGTTTTTTAATGAATCGGTTGAGTAAATGAATCTCATAATGTAGCCTGTACTGCAGAAAGTGTCACTCAATGAATTAGTGAACAAATCTGGGGTGCGTTTCCCATACAACGACATAACTCGCTGCTTCACTACCATAGTACGATGAATCGTTGAACAAATCAACTAGCTAGTCACGAAACTAGTTCCGGAAACCGGAACTTAACTTCTTTAAATGAATCCGTTGGAAATTCAATTAATGCTAGATTTTTTTATATAAATTACGGACATGGCATCTGAGGACTAATTCTCCTTTTTCTCAGTTATTTTTCTTTATTTCCAGATTCAATCATAGGCTCGTTCTTACGTATCAGCGCACATACACAGATGCGCACTCTTCAAAAACAGTGCTTAAAATCTCTTGACAAAGTAAAATATGTAAATGACATTTGTATATATTCAAAATAAAAGATATGCATTGTACTTAATGTCAGCTTGCTTATATTGCTCAAGATAATGATTTATTAAAGGATTAGTTCACTTTTAAATAAACTTTTCCTGATAATTTACTCACCCCCATGTCATCCATGATGTCCTTGTCTTTCTTTCTTCAGTCGAAAAGAAATTAAGGTTTTTGATGAAACATTCCAGGATTTTTCTCCTTATAGTAGACTTGAATGGGCACCAAACGATTGAAGGTCAAAATTAGTTTCACTGCAGCTTCAAATTGTTCTTCAAATTTGACCTGTGGAGGGCAGTAATACACTTAGCAGTGTCTACACTGCCGGAATTCTAATAGAGGAGAAGAAGAAGAGAGCTAGTTCAAGATGCGCATTTCTGGTTAAAACTTATATAATTTTCAATTTTTTTCAGAAAATGAGCAATGGTTTCACTAGATAAGACCCTTATTTCTCATCTGGGATCGTGTAGAACAATTTGAAGCTGCAGTGAAACTAATTTTGACCTTCAACCGTTTGGTGCCCATTCAAGTCTACTATAATGAGAAAAATCCTGGAATGTTTTCATCAAAAACTTTAATTTCTTTTCGACTGAAGAAAGAAAGACATGGACATCTTGGATGACATGGGGGTGAATAAATTATCAGGAAAAGTTTATTTAAAAGTGAACTAATCCTTTAAGTCCACATGTCATAAAAACAAGAAACTCTTCTTCTAACCACAGCTCGAGAGCTGTCGTTCCAACCACACAAGTTTGCGATGCAGTTCGCGAATGTTCGTTTGAACTATGGTTTCGGGAAACACCAAATCATTGAACCATGTTAGTAACGACGGAACTTGCGATGTTAGTTGGCTTACGGTGCTTTTGGGAAATGCACCCCTGAACTAATCACTGTGTTAAGATTCAAAAGAGTCATTGAAAAGAACCAACTCAAAAGAATCATTAAGAAGAGGAAAAAGATTCCAACAGATTGCTTGGTTTGTCTTCATCCTCGAACACCATGAAATATGCAAAGTAAAATAAAATATGACCCAGACCATATTAAAGGTACACACACACACACACACACAAAAAAAAACTTCATACATTTTGCGGAAGAACATTGTGCTTTGACTCTGTGTGACCGTGCAGTTGAATATGGTTCTTTCTCATAACTAAAAAGAGAGAGAAAGATTATCCTACTGCTCATAAAACATGATGCCTGAAGTAAACCAGTTGAAGGTCTAAAACATTCTGCACCATCTTTTTAAGAAATCCACTACAGGGTAAGAATGATTTTGAGTCAAAAACTATTCAGTACTTACATAATTGCAGTCCTTTTAATGAAGCTATTTTGTGTTTATGAGTGACAGATTCAAATGTGAACAGTGGAAGCATGCAGCTTGTATTTGACTGAGAACAGCACAGGTTTTTCACTACTAAAATCTCCGAATATCATTTTCAGGAATATAAAGTGTGTGTTAGTCATGTCTCTGTGAGACAAATGGATGGCTCATGTGCTGTGTCACGTCTGTATTTCCAGCAGAGCACAGCAGACAGGTCGAGGTGAGAGCGCGGTCATGTCCGCCTCCATAACAAGTTAAGGATCTTTTATGTAACTCTGATTTCTCAAAATCAAACACTAGAGAGTGAAAGGATATCTGACTCTCTTGCAGAGAAGGAACAGAATGAGTTAAATATAGAGGCAGGTTAAGTGTTCAGCAGAGAGACTGTGTGGGTTTGTTCGGAGAACATAAGAGGAAAAAGAACAGACTTACCTCACAGCCTTGTTCAACGAAAGACTTTAGACTAATATAAATATTCAAAATTCACAGTGCTTCTTGACTGTGACCTGAAATGGATGATTGTTTGTCACACTTCTACTTTACAAAATTCATTAATTGTCATAAGCCAAAAGAAATCAATTTAACAAGAAAAGTTTCTTTGAATGAAGATGATAGTTGGAGTTGGTGGAGGTGTATTGTCCAGGAGGATTTTTGTACGAGCAAAATTGAGAGCAGCCGCCCAGGAAGCCGTCTCATGCAAAGGTCAGCATGCTGCCAACTGGCTATCTCCCATAATGCCACAAGTGCACAGAACGGGTGGTGCTACACCAATGTTTAGGCAGGGAGCACACTCAGAGACGGCTGCCTGCCGCGGACCCTGCCAAACTGCATTAGGGAGAGCAGGAGTTCACCGACAGCTTCACACAATTCTCCATGACACTGCAGAGCAGGTCAGACAAGCTAGTATGTTATTAAAAACAAACTCCTTTAAATAGAAGCTCTTTAGTCGTTTCTCTTAATCAACAGAAAATGTGATTTATTGACACTGGATTGAAAGGTTCAGTAGTCTCTTATATCCCATGGAAAAGCTTTCTCATTGGCGGGATTACCATAATTATGGGATTCCAGCTTGAAAAAGCCTCGTAGAACTTGTAATTACAACTTGTAAGCTCTGAATTTTCTGAGAGTGCCGTCTTGTACCATGTGACCGCTGTGGCACCTCAGATTCATTTAAGCATTGATAGCGTTACCAGTGTTAACATCTCAGAGTGGAATGTCACGTGTTGTCATCTCGTAATTATGCTAATGGTGTGAACTCAGCAATAGTTCAACGATTCTGTGTTTCCTGAATCAGGCTGCATTGGAAAACTTAGGCAGCTGACTTGTTGTCTCGCTGCCCTCAGGCAATGACTTTGCAGGCAGCGTTTGCGCACCAAGGCACCTTACGAAACTGATTTCAGACAGACTTCTAAGGCAGCGCAATGTTTAATGATCTACAGCAAGTTAGCACGAGCTTTGGTGGTAACTAAGCGAATATTTAAAGGATTAGTTCACTTCCGAATTAAAATTTCCAGCTAATTTACTCACCCCCATGTCATCCAAGATGTTTATGTCTTTCTTTCTTCAGTCAAAAAGAAATTAAGGTTTTTGAGGAAAACATTCCAGGATTTTTCTCTGGGGTTCAACGGGTTGAAGGTTCAAATGTCAGCTTCAGTGCAGCTTCAAAGAGCTCTACATGATCCCAGACGAGGAATAAGAGTCTTATCTACGGAAATGATCGGTCATTTTCTAAAAAATAAAAATAAACTTTATATACTTTTTAACCACAAATGCTCGTCTTGCACTGCTCTGTGATGTGCCACGCATTATGTAATCATGTTGGAAAGGTCACGCGAATGTGCAAAGACTAAGTCAAACAGCCTTTACAAAAAAGGTAAAACAACAATGTCAGATGATTTTGAAGTTGGAGGAGAGTTTTTTGCCCTACCGTGGTACTTCTGCTTACGTCACGCGTGACCTTTACAACGTGATTATGTAACGCGTGGCGCATCGCAGAGCAGTGCAAGACGAGCATTTGTGGTGACTTTTATGGTGTGTGTGTTTTTTTTAGAAAATGACAGATCGTTTCACTAGATAAGACTCTTATTCCTTGTCTGGGATCATGTAGAGCTCTTTGAAGCTGCACTGAAACTGACATTTGGACCTTCAACCCATTGATCCCTGTTGAAGTCCACTATTTGGAGAAAAATCCTGGAATGTTTTCCTCAAAAACCTTAATTTCTTTTCAACTGAAGAAAGAAAGACATAAACATCTTGGATGACATGAGGGTGAGTAAATTATCAGGAAATTTTCATTTTGAAGTGAACTAATTCTTTAAGAACTCCTATAGTAATTTCTCGCTAGAAATATCAAAAGTGGAAAACAATGGTCAAAAATGTACATTTACACACAAACTTTCAGATGCCATCTTTATTTTTTAGCTTAATTGTCACAGAATGGAACGCACAGGATTGTGGGATATCAAAGGCAGTGAAGGATACATCTATGCTTCCTTCAAAAATTGATCAGATGAAGGTATCTCAGGAGACAGGAAATGAAGCAAACTTTGGATTCGGACGTGCCTTGATGCCTTCCCACCTTGAAATGCGTCCCCCAAAGGCAGCATTTTTCAGTTTTCGGATGCAGCCACAGTCACAGTTAATTTCTCTAATGATGCACAGTGGTTAAGCAGCAAGTTATGCCGCCATACAGGCTCCCCAGGTTGCCAGTGTGAGCCTATTATTGAGAATGTTTAGATATGTGGGATTTACTGTAGCAATGGTCTGTTTGAGCACAAAACTGACATTGGGATATTGGCAATTCCCTAATGTAGTGCAATCAAGGCTAATGAGATGGGTGGAAATGAAAGCAAAGTTATTGAATCCTCCATATTTCTTTCAGTCCTTCTCTTTTTTCTTTTCCCAGGTTATTTGTTACTTGTTGCCATCTGCTCATTGATTGAATCGGAGAGATTCTGCCAGCTGGTTGTAGTTGTAAAGTGAATAGTTTGTAAATTAAATTCTAGGTCTGCCTCTAAATGCCTCTAATGTACACACAAAAATGAAACTTTTGATTGTTTCGTTCGTTGGCCTTTGGTTCATTTCCCACACCCTGAGGAGGAATCCTACTCACCTCAAAACGTCACTCATGAAAAAGTTTCAAAGGCTCAGAAATGTTTATTTCTGTAAACACCTCAGAATTTCATCACGGTAAAAGTTCTGTGGTTCTGAAGCTCTTGTAATCACGTCCCTCAGGCTGAGGTTAAACAGACAGACTTAAAATGCAGTTCAACAATCTTTTTTTGTGGTTTAGAGTGGGAAGAGTTTGATCCCTTTGCCGGTTTCTTGAGGTATGTAGTGATTTCACGAACAGTGGGCACTGGTCCTGCCTGATTCGGCAGGTTCAACATGAAATGATTTTGGGAATTGGGATAAAATCCAGCGGAGAGTGCAATCCTCACAGGTTTAAGGGGTTTTTCTGGTGAATTTGATTTGATTTTGAGTAAAGTCATCACAGGATGGTGTGTGGAGTTGATTTAAATATGGATATGAATGCATCTTTAAAACATATAAAACAAATAGAGTTTTTAATAGTAAGTTAGTTTAAAAATATATAAAGTTAATGTCACACTTAGGTTGTAATGAGCACACAAAACGAAGAAAATTCAAAAGAATAAACAGTCCTTAATAATAAATCTAAGGGAGAACAGCGAAGAAACACAACCACGTTAACCAAAGAATATTGTACAGAGAACAAACTCAAACTGAAGGAAACTTAAATACACAGAGCAACTTAATTAACAGGCAACAGGTGAACGGCATCATAGGGGCAGTCGTGGCCTAATGGATAGAGAGTCGGACTTGTAACCCAAAGGTCATGGGTTCCAGTCTCAGGTCCGGCAGGGATTGTCGGTGAGGGGAGTGAATGTCCAGCGCTCTCTCCACCCTCAATACCACGACTGAGGTGAGACCCTTGAGCAAGGCACCGTACCCCCAACTGCTCCCCGGGCGCCGCAGCAATGGCTGCCCACTGCTCCGGGTGTGTGTTCACGGTGTGTGTGCACATGGATGGGTTAAATGCAGAGCACAAATTCCGAGTATGGGTCACCATACTTGGCCACATGTCACTTCAAACACTGGGAAACTAGGGCCACCTCCACACGAAGCCAGAGCTTTTCCCTATTTCCTCGTTCTAAAAAAAATCTGTAAACACGGCGTCGTCTCAAGAAATATCTGCGTACACACGAAACCACTGAAACCGACTCAAAATGATGTAGTATACATGCCAGATCAGTATGTGGCTCTGTAATTCTGCCACAGAGATACACTAAAAACGGAGAAGAAGACTTGGAGCATGCGCATAAACCTTGCACGCTGTATACAAACTTTAGTAAAGCTTAGACATAAAGCTTTACTTTAGCAAAGCTAATAGGCTTAGTAGCTTCTGCGGCACGAACACAAGCATGTAGTCCGCTATTGTTGTTGTTGCTGTTACATGACGAAGCGGCGTCTGACTAGTGTCGAGGCGTGGGGTGATGACATCATCGTTTCACAAAATATACGGATTGGCTGTACACATGAAAACGCAAGGGTGACTTTTTCAGATCTATCCACTCTGGGACCTGGTTTTAAAAAATAGCAGTTTTAGGCTCCCAAAATGCCGGATCCGTCTGGACGAAATGCAGATACGATACAAAATTTTTACGTATACAGCTAAATGCGTCCCTGTGTGGACGGGCTCTAGGTCAAACAGACAAACAGAACAACACAATAAAAACTACAATCGAAACAGAATATACACATTACAGTTAAAGTTATAACTTCCAAGTTATTTAACAAATCAGTTAAGTAAATAAATCAGTGATGCCCTCATTATGTAACCTGTCCTGCAGATATACTCTATATAAAGTTGTCAGAAAGATTTTTTTTTTAAATTAAATGCATAATTCTTTCCAACCTTCTGTTTGTTTGAAATATATATATTCTCGAAAAGTAATCCAAATAGAGTCTGCATTTGCTGCGTATGGATCTGCTTAGCTGCAGGGGATTTGAATTTGATGTAGCGTAACACACGTAGGCATGAAGTCCAGCCTACAAAATCAGAATACACTAAATATTTCATTTAGCCAAGTGCATGACACTCCAATGACATTGTTTCATTTAGACAACAATCCATTAAAGACAATATATTTAACCAGCAATTTAAAGACAAAATATTTTGTTAGCATGCACTAACAGTAAAGTACCAATGTTGTTTTGTGTGAGAAATCCCGTCATTTCAACTGGAGTCATGCGATTGAGAGTTTCGAAAACGTTCCCCACTCATATTTCGCTTTTGCTCAAGTTGGTCACTCCTTTACGTGCTGCTGACCAACAGAAAACTTCTTGATTTGAAAGTTACTTCTGTTACTTCTACACTTTTGACAATGTACATAGTTTGTCTGCAAAATTACCTTAATATGTCACTAATGTGACTGTCACTTTAGTTCACACTCTCCTCATTTCTCAAGGGTCAGTTTGAAGCAGGGCCAGAAATTAATGCGGGCTTGGGGTAAAAATGCCAGCAAAAGAACTCAAATGCCCCTAGATTCAAGATGAGGGGACAAAAAATGCCCCTGCACAATAAATTAAATCTATTAAGGCTGTCACAAAGTGAAATGTGAAAATGAATAAAAAGTGTTGATTGTGGGATTACATTTAGATCTGCTCACGTTGTGTTTTTTTGCACCATTTTAATCATTCACACACGTTTCTGTTGAGCTTATGAATGCAATGGCCAGTCATTAAGGGGCCGTTTACACGACACCGGAAAACTTTTAATGCGTTTTAGCCGTTCATTAACAAGGCAACAGCGTTTTGGGGGCCTGAAAACACAAACATTTGAAATTAGGTTTCAAAGTGCAAGTTTTTGAAAACAATAGTGTTATCGTCTCCAGATAAACTACAAAAACACGAATTTGTGTAAACGGTGACGTCATGTTTAACTACTGGCCTGGCAGCAGAATACAGTGTTTTTAGTCGTTTTCGTTGATCCGTGTGAATGGAGATTTTTTTTTTGACAACATAAAAAACAAAAAAGTTTAAAATAACAATTTTTAAGTCTTGATTTTCTAATGCGTAAAAAATCTATAAACTAATTCATGGCTAGTTTTGTCTGTGTAGCCAGAATATGATGTGCTGCCAAACATGAAAAAATTTTCTTTATGTATTCTATTAATCGACATCAATCATTATTACAATATCAAGAGCAATAATCAACAATAATATTTCTTGTCATTGCAGTCCTACCCTGTAATGAGTTCTTGTTTTTTAATTTTATTATATACTTTAGGCTATTCCATAATGCAATTGTTGTGTAAATACTCGTATATGTAAATACAAATTTGAGGAGACTCTGTAAATAAACAAAAGCCATGTCAGATGCAGTTTCTGTTCCACCTTTGCATTTTGTGTTGGTGTTGATTTTTATTGGTAAGAGTTTATAGTATTCTAATTGGTTAAATTTAAGTAAAGTCAAGGGAAAAATTCATTTCTGACCCTGGTTTGAAGGAACTCTCAGGAAAGTCTTCTTCTGAAAATCCATCAAAATGATTATACACGGAGAGAAAATTCACACAGAGAAGGTTAAAACTGGACTATTAACATTTTAAAGCTGACACATCCGGGGTGCTGGAGCAAAATACTAATGCTCCTGGAGAGGAAGAGTGAGAGAGAGCAAGAGGACACTTAGAATTAACAATGAATTTCTGCAGAGTCATACTGACCTTATACATGCTGCCCAAAGCTGTGATGTCAATCACATGGATGATCTGCTGAACTAGCCTGTTTAATTATAAATGCTGTGAGTTTAAGGTCAAGGATGTGAAATCGAACTTCTCAGGCAGAGGTACAATGAATTCTAATCAAATGTTTCTGCACTCTGAAAAATAAGTGCAGAATGTGTTTACATGCATCCGCCTGTCAGCCTCTGCTTGTGAAATGTTGAGTTTGTCTGTGTGTGGAGGACTCTTATTGCTTAAAGCGCTGTCAGTCCTTCCCATAAGTGACATGCTTGCTTCGCGCGTCATATATCTGACTTCTAGTGGGAGTTAATTTGCTCCCTTGTTTTCACAATTTCGCTCTTGCCATCAGCACAGTGCCTGCATGTCACTGACCCGCTGGACCTCCGTCCTTCTTAAAATGACCTTGCCTCTTATCCACATCTGACATCTCTATCCTCAGCTGAAGTTAAACACAAAGTAGTAACGAAGGCCACATATGTAACATATGAATGTATTTACTGATAATGAAAGTTATAATTAAGAAATCCTAGGTGGAAATGATTGGTTTTGTTCTCGATAAGTGGAAGTAATAATTCTTATACTGTGAGAAATTACAGTCACACTTTAGTTTAGGGTCAAATTCTCAGTATTAACTATTAACTATGACTTTTGCCTCAATAAACTCCTAATTACTGCTTATTAATAGGGTAGGATTAAGGGATATGCAGAATAAGGCATTATTAAGTGCTTTATAAGTACTAATAAACAGCCAATATCCTACTAATATGCATGTTAATAAGCAACTAGTTAACACTAAAGTGTTTCCAACATTTTTTTTACTTTGAGTTTAGACTTCTGTAGTATGGAAGCTTGTTTCCGCAACTAAATAAAAAAGGTAATTGCTGCTTTTTTTCCCCTCACAATTACGAGTTTGCATCTCACAGTTCTGACCCTTTTTCTTAGAATCGCAAGATTTAAACTCGCAGTTACGAGTTATAAAGTCAGAATTGCGTAATATAAAGTCAGAATTGCGTGATATAAAGTCAGAATTGTGTGTTTTTACTCGCAATTGCAAGTTTTTATCACAAAATTCTTTATAACTCGCACTTCTGAGAAAAGTTAAAAAACGTCAGTCTTTTTTCCCTCACAATTGGACATTATAACACGCAATTGGGAGTTTGTCTCACAATTGCAAGAAAAAAGTCAGAATTGTGAGATAAAAAGTCGCAATTACCCTTTTTATTTTTTATTTCATGGCGGAAACAAGCTTCCATACAAATAGTCAAATAGTCAATATAATGACAGTGAATGGGGCTGTCAACCTCCAGAATGTAAAATAAAATAAATAAATAAATAAATAAAATAAACAAACACCATAAAGTACCATAAGTGATCCATACAATGTCCAAGTCATACAATAGCTTTGTGTAAGAAGTCCAGGTCAGTTAATGAGAGAATGTCAATTCATGAAAGATTCATTCTTCATCTTTTTAATGAATCAGTTGATCCAGAAAACAAAACTGGTCTGAAAGATTTGTTCATGAATCAGCTCGCTGGAGAGCAATATTATCAGTGAATAACGACTTAAATTTGGATTTATTCATCACCCAAAGCTAATGTCGTCAGAATATAGCAAATAAGTCATTTGGGCTACAGTTATGATGCTTATATGATACTTTTATGGTGCTTCTGCATACTTGTATCTGTAATTGTGTTAAAATGAGTAACTGTTCAAGTTATTTCCTTTTGTGTTCGATGGAAGAAAGCAAGTCACATGGGTTTTAAATGCCATAGTGTTTTCACTGGAGTACAAATGCCATATATTACTGCTTTGCTTTTATAAAATCCTCCTATTGGGATATCTAGAAATAGGAAAAGTGGTTGCTGATGTCAGCAGCATTTTGTAGAAGAGTGCGATTAAATATAGGACAGCTTTACTTGACCCCACTGCAGCACTGAGTGAGTGGGCAGGATTAAAGTTATGATAATTCCCTGCGCTAAAATAGATCTCCATGCCTCATTAAAACTCATAGTGTAACAGCCTCGGAGGCGGAGAACGTTTCCCAATATCCTGGTGCTACATAAGCAATGTGCCGTAAATTCAGGGTCTTCTCCACTGTACGACCACAGCAGCATTACATCTCTGAGTCAGACAGCAGCTGCTATTTATAAGCTCTGTTGGCTGAGCTTGTAACTTCTGTTCTGCTTGCCTGGATTTACAGCTCTTTGGAGTATTTTCTCTGAATCTGCAGCTGTTAGATGTTGGTAAAGCTTCTCCGCTGTAGGTTCCCACTGCTGGAGCGAGTAACTAGATAAAAACAGCAGATCTGTAATTTAGTTGGAGTGACACCATAATTAGCCTGATCACACTTTAGGAGATATTGTGCCTTTTTCAAATGTCACACTTTTTATTACATTTGGGACTGAGTAAATATTTTGATGGTGAGGTGATTTATGAATATAAATCTTAATTATAAACTGAAATGTTCCAATCTTATGAAATGTAAATGTTAAATGTAAAAGTGGATACAGTTTAGTAGACGGTATGTAATGGAGGCCAGCTAGTAAAGAGCTGTGCAAGTATTTACCTCACTCCTCTAGCCTCAAGAGGTGCACTAGCGACTGACGCTAGAGGCTGCGGTCTTTAGTGTCCTTGTTAGTATGCCCACCTCCCATGAGGAAACACCAGTTCGAATCCCCTTCAGAGCAATGCGAGTAGAACTGGAGAGGTTACATTGGTGCCATGACCCGGATAGGAATGAGTGTACCGGTGACCAGCTAGTAAAGAGCTGTACAAGTAAACCTCCTTCTCCTGGCCACAAGAGGCGCACTAGCATCTAATGCTAGAAGCTGTTGTCTTTAGAGTCCTAATTAGCACACCTGCCTCTCATGCTGGAAACAGCGTTCGAATTCCACTCGAAGGGATGCGAGTAGAACTGAAGGGGTTACATTGGTGCCGTGACCCGGAACTGAGTGAGTGTACCGTAGGCCAGCTAGTAAAGAGCTGTGCAAGTAAACCTCACTCCTCTGGCTTCAAGAGGCGCACTAGCGTCTGATTCTAGAGGTTACGGCCTTTAGCGTTCCTTGTTAGTGCACACGCCTCCCATGCTGGAGACATCAGTTACATTGGTGCCATGACCCGGATGGGAGTGAGTGTACCAGAGGCCAGCTAGTAAACAGCTGTGCAGGTAAACCTCACACCTCTGGCCTCAAGGGGTGCTCTAGCGACTGACGTCTACGTAAAAAAGTCTACGGCCTTTAGCATCCTTGTTAGCGCAGCCACCTCTCATGCTGGAGATGTCGGTTCAAATCCCGCTCGGAGCGATGCGAGTAGAACTGGAGGGATTACATTGGTGCCGTCACCCGGATGGGAGTGAGTGTACCGGTGACCAGCTAGTAAAGAGCTGTGCAGGTAAACCTCACTCCCCTGGCCACAAGAGGCGCACTAGCAACTAATGCTAGAAGCTGTTGTCTTTAACATCCTTATTAGCACACCTGCCTCTCATGCTGGAGACATAGGTTACATTGGTGCCGTGACCCGGATGGGAATGAGTGTACCAGAGGCTTGCTAGTAAACAGCTGTGTAGGTAAACCTCATACTTCTGGCCTCAAGGGGTGCTCTAACGACTGACGCTAGAGGCCACAGCACAGCCACCTCCCTTGCCGGAGATGTCAGTTCGAATCCCGCTTGGAGCGATGCGAGTAGAACTGGTGCCTGGTGCACATTGGTGTCGTGACCCGGATGGGAGTGAGTGTCAGCTAGTAAAGAGCTGTGCAGGTAAACCTCACTCCCCTGGCCACAAGAGGCCCAATAGCATCTAATGCTAGAAGCTGTTGTCTTTAGCATCCTTATTAGCACACCTGCCTCCCATGCCGAAAACGCCAGTTCAAATCCCGCTCAGAGCGATACGAGTAGAACTGAAGGGTTACATTGTTGCCGTGGTCCAGATGGGAGTGAGTGTACTGGAGGCCAGCTAGTAAAGAGCTGTGCAGGTAAACCTCAATCCCATGGCCACAAGATGGGCACTAGAAACTAATGCTAGAAGCTGTTGTCTCTAGCGTCCTTATTAGCATACCCACCCGTTACAGGTAGATGCCGCATCACAGGAACTGAGAACGTTACTATGCATGTTTTTTTTTATCCATTCATGCATTATCCAAACCACTTTAACCATATTAGGGTCATTTGCTTTTAGCACCTGGGAAATAGAAAGGAGCAAAATCTTAGCATTAAGAGCAAACACACTAGTGTGATCACTTGTGCACTCTGAAACCAGTTATTTTATTTAACAAAATATGTATGTTTTTCACAAGCTCTGTTGTATTGCTATGGTCTTTTATTAATAGTTGACAGTGGTCTAAACATCACCAATTTGCTTACTACATTTATTTGAATTTAAGATGGAGATGTAGACATTTATTAATAATGAATTTATGAATAGCATAACTTAAATTGTTAGCATGTATTAGCTGTGAAATTGACAGTATTTTGTGGCATGCCATAATTTCTATTAATGCCAAAACTGCCCTTTGTTTGAGCTAAATATGGCACAACTGTGTGGTTATTTGCAGCATTATTTCATTCACATGTGGCAACCCATAATTTGTATTGGTTCAGCAGCACTGCACATGAAAATCTTAACGGTCGAAAAAAGAATAGGCTGCTTAATTGCATAGTTAGTAGAATCTTGTGGAGGACAATTCTGACAATTTCCCATGTGGGATCAATAAAGTACCTACGTACCATTACAGAAAACACAGATGAGCAGGTTTTCTCCGGTCCCCTGGACCTTTTTGCTCTCCATGTGATAATTAAACAGTCTTTAAATGAGAATGAAGTGCTTTTGCTAGAAATATCACAATTCGTCCTCAACATTTTTTTTCTTTTTCCTTTACAGGCACTTGGGTGACATTTGGAGGGCAGATTTCAGATGAAGTAAGTGAGAATTGTTCTATTTTCTTTACTGACATTTACCTGAAGCAATGAAAGTATGAAACTATTACAATCAGAGCATAGTAAAAATAACAGCAAGAGTGACAAGAAAAGCCTGCAGATGGCAAATACTGTGTTTGTGAGCACACATGATGCAAAAGACCCTGACATTTTGTTCTAGAAGTTGTGTAAAAACATACAAGCACACAGACGCAGATGTGATGGAAGGGACATTCGTTTCAACCTAGAGGACAAGTGAGGATGATAATTTGTTTCTGAGGGCATGCAAGTTTATATAAAACATCCTTCTGCCTCAATGGAAGGGTTAAAATGTCCTCAGTCTCTGCAGTCAAACAGCCTCTTCCTTTCTGTGCTGGTTGTCAAGAGATAAAGCATGAAATGTTGGAATCGTCACCCCGTCCTTAACAAGCTCACACACACAGTTTTCGCCTCCCCTTTGGCAGCGGAATGACTCAGCGTCCTGTCAGCTGAGTCGATCTGACTGGACTCCCAGCGTAGAGTGACAGGGCAGTTTGTTTCTCTGCCGTCGTAAGGGATTTGCTTTCTCTGAGGCATTGGGGTGTCAGAGGGCAACATCTGAATCAGGACTTTATGTTAGCACTTTGTGTGAGTAACAGTCTCGGAGTGTGTGGAAGTAGTCGGAGGAGGATTAAAGGAAGTGTTAAGAGGCTTCTGTTAAATGAACTAGAGTTGACGTTGTATGAAATGTGAGGCTACAGAGTGTGAAAGTTGCTCTTCTTTTAGTTCCTCTTGTACAGATTATTATAGTTAGCTTAATTTGATTACCTCAAACTGAAAATAAGGAATGCCACAGATAATTCAAAACATTACATTGTTGTGGCAGGAGTTTGAATATAGGCGAAATGTTGCTTGAAAGTCTGGAAAGCAATTCTTGGCATTTAGTTAGTACTTAAGATTCTCGTTTGTGAAGCAGTCTTTTGTAAAATGACATCACATTAGTAGTCTAAGCTGTTTTGTGGGCGAGTCAAAAGTAACACCGATACATTTCTGTCAAACACAACTTTGTTTGTGCTAGCATAAAGTAATAGAGCATATGGAGGCTAAGGGAAAACACATGGAGAGTGGAGCTGCCTGAACCGAAGAAACACATTGCATTACTTAAAAATACTTACATTTTCTTCATCTGCAGCTTTGCCCCGCTTGAGAAAACAAAATGGCGGCGCAGTGGGTGGAAACATGCAGATTAAGGGGCGGTAATATTATAATAAGATCCCCTTCCTACGTCACTAGGGGAGCGAAATCTGAGCGGCTCGTTTTTTTCACATGCTTGCGGAGAAAGGTTTGCCAAAACAAAGTTACTGGGTTGTCTTTTTTCATGTTTTCTAGGTGGTAGATTCACCGGGGACCGGATTATAGCACTTAAACACGGAAGAAGTCCGATTTTCATGATATGTCCCATTTAATTATGACAACTCTCAGAATAGTTTTAGCATATTATTAACCACAAGCCAAATCTATTTACATTAGTTCTCTCAAATGTTAACATTAACATTTTTGCATTTGGCAGACGCTTTTATCCAAAGCGACTTACATTGCATTATACTATACATTTGTATCGGAGTATGTGCAATCCCTGGGATCGAACCCATGACCTCGGCATTGCTAGTGCCATGCTCTAACCACTGAGCTACAGGAAATGTTATATTAACACGTGCACTGATGATTGAGGTGAATATCTAAAACCTCATACTCTCCTATCTTCTATGGTTTCATTCGCTTATCCAGTGGTCTGCTTTGTTTCATTTTTATGCTGATTCATTTATGTGATTTAGGCCTGAGAGAGAGCATGAGAGACTCAGAAGGCAGGAGAACAATCAAATAAACCCCCACATACACCCGTACTTATGCACATATTCATACAAACTTAATCACCTGCAAACACACTCTCACCCTTCAGATTTTGCTGCAGATTCACTTGTAGTCCACTGCACAACAAAACACACTAATCAAAATGTTATTGATGACTGAATAAATGAGACTGACATGCTCCAGCAGCCACTGTGAGACTTACCAAAAACACCCAAGAACCTGCTGAATCATCTACAGTCACACCTAAACGACTCAGGCTGGCTGATGGCTAAAATGTCCAAGTGACACAAAAGTTTTGAAAAGGACATGTCAGTTTCTTTTTTTTGTCTCTGGCAATAAAATCATTATACACTTACTGTGATGGTTCAGACAGGTTGATGCTTATATCTCTAATTCAATGTGTGTGTGACTTCCAGGTGGCTGAGCAGCTGATGACTATAGCGTATGAGAGTGGGGTGAACCTTTTTGACACCGCAGAGGTGTATGCTGCTGGAAAGTGAGTATGACTCGGCATCAACAAGATTACCCATAATTCACTTTACTCCATGAGTCTTTATTAACATCTCTGTCTGTTACAGAGCTGAAGTCATACTGGGAAACATCATCAAAAAGAAGGGCTGGAGGTACGGTTGATTTGTATGTATGTCAAGCACATCTATGTAGCTGTAATACAAGATAAAGGAGGTACAAACGAAAAAGCAAGTGGAACTGGATCTTTGTTGTTGTTGTGTTCCTGCTGGATCTGACATTGGTTACGTCTCATTACTCACACATACTTTTGATGGGGACTTTGATCTCTAGGATGCTGCTCAGTTTCACTTAATGCCAGCAGACGAGAGCATCTAGGTGAGGGGTGTTGCCATGGCATCAGATGACAGCCGACCATGATCACCATGACTTCGATGAAAGTGCTTTTGCTGCCTTTGAAATATTACTGATGTGTCACTTTAAGTGAGATTCATTATTTGCTGCACTTTTCACATTGGCTGTGTAATGGGGAAAGTTATTTAAAGGATTAATTCACTTCAGAATTCAAATTTCCTGATAATTTACTCACCCCCATGTCATCCAAGAGGTTTATGTCTGTCTTCACTCGAAAAAAGTAAGATTTTTGAGGAAAACATTCCAGGATTTTTCTCCATATAGTGGACTTCACTGGGGTTCAGCAGGTTGAAGGTCCAAATGTCAGTTTCAGTGCAGCTTCAAAGAGCTCTACATGATCCCAGACGAGGAATAAGACTCTTATCTAGTAAAACCATCGGCAGTAGTTAATACTGTAATACTGTAAAAACCATCATTAAAAAAAAACAAAAACATTTATATACTTTTTAACCACAAATGCTCGTCTTTCGTCCTACCGTGGTACTTCCGCCTACGTCACGCGTGACCTGTCCAACGTGATAGGATTTAAATTTCAAATAAATGCTGTTCATTAGATTTTTTTACTTATCAAATAATTCTGAAATAAACATATACCCTTCAAATAAATTTAAATAGAAAACAGTTATTTTAAATTGTAATAATATATCACAATATTGCTGTTTTTTACTGTATTTTTGATAAATTGAGCCTTTGTGAGGAGAAGAGACTTCTTTCAAAAATATTAAAAAATCTTACTGACCCCAAACGTCTGAACAGTAGTTATTTTGTACTTAAAAGTTATTTTGCATTTTTTTTATCCAGTTTTGCATTACAATGTCTTTAAATGTAATCTATTAGTTATTTACTGGATATAGTACAGAAACTTTCTGCTAACAAATTAAGTTTTTTATCATAGCAGTTTTACAGTCTTTCACTGTTAAAATCACAATCATTTTTTACATTGTATGTACAAATACTATTATTTAACCTTAAAAGAAAGCTCACTTTAACCAACACATTATCTTAAATGGTAAGAAGACATGTTGAATGACTGCAAATTTCCATTTCCATTTTCTACAGAAAAAAAATCTGTAAAATATTAATCAACATTTAATGTAAAATTTCACATTATTCTGTAAAAACACACAAAAAAAATATTTTTTAAAAAACTGAAATTTTATGTAATACCAAAATACAAGCAATTCTATGTAAATTTAATAGTGGAATGTCTGTAAAACAACAGGTATTTCATTGTATAATGACAAAACAAGAAAATTCTGTAAAAAATACAGACCATTACCTGTATAATTACATGTATTTTTTTACGGTGTATTAGAATGTTATTCCCAAGATCTCTCTCTCTCTATCTGATACATATCTCATCAGACTGATTTGTAGTGTTCAGATCCACTCTGTCCCAAAACTAATTTAATCTGGCCCCTTTTATAAGCTTCAGAATCTTCACAGATGCAAGATCTGTATTACATGCCATGCTGTTATGATAAATGTCCTCATCCCACCGCAGTGAACATACATGCACAGCATCAGCAGTGTCTGAAAATCCATGACCCCCCTCATCAAAATTCACGAACACATCCGGATTGATCGTGTCTGTAAATGTTCAATGGATATACAATAAAGATGAAGTGACCTCTGGGATCCACAGTTTTAATGAACAGAGTGGAACCAGTGGCCCTCTCTTCTGACTTTCATCAGTCTACTTTCTGCTTGGATCTTTCTCTCTCCCATATTCTAATTCCTGCCCCATTCCCCAATTTCCCTCCTTTTCTTTCATTCTCTTTCCTTTAATATAACTCCTTCTTCCATAGAGATGATGGTGTGAAGTTCATGTGTTTTTACACCAGCTCTTTGTTTGCTACACAGTGACAATTGGGTGTGAAATGCAAAGTCGTTAAATTCACTTATAATACAACATCTGGCCTAATATATGTGTTAAATTTCACAGCCTCGGCTTTCTTCTTTAAAGTGCATCTTAATTATTTTGCAAGGCCACAATTTGGAGGGCAGCTCTCAGTTTGTGTGAGCTGAGAATAGGACACAGCGAGAGTTCACCAGTGAAAGCTCATTTACACAATTTACAATGCAGAGCGACTCGGAGAGACCTGCGGATTTTTGCCAAAACTGCTACAGGCGAAGGTTACACATGTATCATCATCACTGAGAAATGGCATCACTATCTCTGCAGTTCTTCCTCAACAGTCTGCTTCCTGTTTGATGAACTCATGAGACCAATGAATGAGTGAACACCTGGTCAACATAGATAGAAGCCGTTCAATTTCAGTCTGACTGAAATCAAACCAGTCTGATTTTTGCAAACAGATCTAGATGATAATGTAGTTGTAGCTTAATCCAGCAACTATACATGTCAATCAGGCTCCAATTGGCCTTGCCATTGTGCATTTGCTTGTGAATTTAATCTTTCCAACATTTGCATAACTATACACTGCCGTTCAGAAGTTTGGGGTGTGTAAGATTGTTTAATATTTTTGTCTCTTCTGCTCACCAAGGCTGCATTTATGTGATCAATAATACAGTAAAAACTGTAACATTTTTACAATTTAAAATAATTGTTTTCTATTTGAATATATTTTAAAATGTAATTTATTCCTGTGATGCAAATCTGAATTTTCAGCATCATTACTCCAGTCTTCAGTGTCACACGATCCTTCAGAAATCATTCTAATATGCTGGTGCTCAGGAAATATTTCTCATTATTATCAATAGCTACATTTACATGCACCCAAATAATCAGATTGAAAAGGCTTCATATAAACTCGATCAGATTGAAAGAGGAAAATCCAATCAATTGGAAAAAAATTAAGCATGAATCAGATCTTCTCAGTCGCACTCAAAAATAATTAGCCAAAGCAACTTTTAATTTTATTTTTGTGGAAACCGTGATACATATTTTTTCACGATTCTGAAAACAGCTTTTTGAAATAGAAAGCTTTTATAGCATTTTAAATGTCTTTACTGTCACTTTTCATCAATTTAATCTGCCCTTGCTTAATATAAGTATTCATTTCTGTAGGGGAAAAAAACTTACCTAATTTTTGAATGGTAGAACCTGGAGAGTGACTACACAAAAACCTGTCATAGTTTGCTTATACCTGCAGAATTAAACTTACTTACAGATTGTTTAATCAACTTTTCCCTTGAGTGAAAGTTATTTTGGAACATTCATGTGCACGTTTTAACTCCCTGTTCCTTCTCTCTCCTCCCTCCTTTTCTTAAGGCGATCCAGTCTGGTTATTACCACAAAGCTCTACTGGGGTGGAAAGTGAGTAATCTGTCATTCTCTCATTGTGCATGTACAGTATGTCACTTCCTGTCATGAGAACTTTTACTTCATAACTCTCACGCTGTTGCACATTCTAAAGGGTAGCACACTTAACGCTGACATCCGTGGATTCCCACATTTCATAAATGCAATTATAGAGCTCAGTTCAGGGCAAGCGCTGACCCAGCGTTTTCTCCATGAGTAAGTATTCTGGGAGTAAGAGCAGCTGCGAAGCTCGATAAGACTAAAGAAAAGGCCTGTCCCATTTCCCCACAAATCCTCTCTCATGAATAATAATCAGCATTTAAATATGTCAGGGTTTTATTTGAAGTTGAAAAGTGAACATTTGCAAAAGGGCCAGTCTGGTCTCATGTATTTAGACTTAACTTAGCTCTGTCTGAAATGTTGATGTACGTCTGTCTCTGCGTGTCTCCTTTTTTGCTGCAGAGCCGAGACTGAACGAGGCCTTTCTAGGAAACACATTATTGAAGGTGAACATTCTCTTTCTAAACATTCTCACTCTGTGATCACAGCTTTTGTATGTGTGTTTGTGTGTTTGTGTGTGTGTGTGTTTGGCTCCTCGCTGGGAATTGATTAAGTGGATTTAGTGTTAGTATGGCTCACTCTGGCAGGCAGAACTAACAGATAGCAGGACTAAAGAGGACATAGCCAGAAACACATGTGAGTGACTTGACAAATACTGAACACACTTTGCACAGAATCAAGCCAAGAATTTCATCTGACACAAATAGGAACCTTGAATTTATCCAGACGCATTCTGAAAGTTGTAACTTCTTCCTGAGTCTCTCCATCAGTGTCGACTCCGGTTTGAACAATGTAAGGCTGAACACCGTTACTGACAATCCTCATTTTGGCTGCGTGAGATTCTCCAGCTTTGTTGTTGTTGAGCTGTTAAAGCTCCGCCCTCTTCTGGAAAGGGGGCCGGGAGCAGCAGCTCATTTGCATTTAAAGGGACACACACAAAAACGGCGTGTTTTTGCTCACACCCAAATAGGGGCAAATTTGACAAGCTATAATAAAGGATCTGTGGGGTATTTTGAGCTGAAACTTCACAGACACATTCTGGGGACACCAGGAATTTATATTTCATCTTGTAAAAGGGGCATTATAGATCCCATTTAAAGTCATGCACCGAAAAATGAAAATCTAGGAAATACTGATATTCTTTTAATATTACAGTATTAACTACTGCCCTGAAAAACTAGTTATGTTGTAATTCATACAGTAGATGTTATCAGTAGGTTCAAAATTACCTTTGGTGTGAGAGTATGGAAATAATACACACCCTGGCCTAGATATTCAGGGTTACATGGAGGATGGATGATTGGTTGTGTGCTCTGTTCTGCACTGGCTCTTATTTTTCTTCCATGCCAGCAGGTTTGGGGCCAGACACCTATTTTACAAACATAGAGCTCAGGATACACACTGCTCTAACCCACCTGCAGCTCCCTGCATTTGGAGCATGTCTGTGAACACACCGGCCATATTATATTTACATCACTTTATTTTGTTCAGTTATTGCCTGGTCAGGCTGCAAAGCGTGCACACACACACACACGCGCACACACACACACACATACACATTCGTTTTTGTGAATTGTGTGGACATTCCATAGGCGTAATGGTTTTTATACTGTACAAACTGTATTTTCTATCCCCCTACACTACCCCTACCCCTAAACCTAACCATCACAGGAAACTGTGCACACTTTTACTTTCCCACAAAAACTCATTCTGTATGATTTATAAGCCTTTTGAAAAGTGGGGACATGGGGAATGTCCTCATAAGTCACCTCTTTTTGTAATACCTATGTAATACCCATGTCATTATACACATTTGTGTCCTGATATGTCACAAAAGCACGCACACACACAAACACACACACACACACACACACGTGCTTTCATGTTTTAAGGAGACATTCCATAGACATAATCATTTTTATACTGTGCAAACTATATATTCTATCCCCTAAACCTAACCATTTCAGAAAACTTTCTGCATTTTTTTAGTATGATTTATAAGGTATTTTCCTCATGGGGACCAAAACGTTTTCCCACAAGGACAAGGATTNCACACACACACACACACACACACACACACACACGTGCTTTCATGTTTTAAGGAGACATTCCATAGACATAATCATTTTTATACTGTGCAAACTATATATATTCTATCCCCTAAACCTAACCATTTCAGAAAACTTTCTGCATTTTTTTAGTATGATTTATAAGGTATTTTCCTCATGGGGACCAAAACGTTTTCCCACAAGGACAAGGATTTCAGATATTGCCATCTTATTGGGGACATTTTGTCCCCATAACGTTGGGTTTACCTGAACCACACAGAGATACAATTTTGGCACATAGGTTCAGACACACAGTCTGTCTCTCCGTATACACAGATATTGTGAAATATTGTGTAAATACACAGATATTGTATGTGTGGTCCTGTGAAATTAAGTGACAGCCCTTCCCCTCGACCATGTCAACTTATATCACAATATGACAGTCTAGTTTAAGTTATTAAAAGAATACTCTTAAAATGTAATTCATGCATACAACAACTTGAATACTCTTCTGTGATGAGCTTGTTTAATTTTCGATGTTAAGTAAAACATACAAAAAATCTACATTTGAAAAATATATTAAAAAAATTATAATGATTTAGATGGAATGGAAACACCAAGATGCACATAAATTATAAAAATGTGCATAAAAAACTTTTTAAAAAGATGCGCACAAACTACGATGGAAACACATTTACCGAATAAATCCCTTGATGCACAACAAAAAACTTAACGGAGGATGTGATTGGATAACTGGCCTAACCAGTATAGCAACTTCCATTTTTATTACAGATATTTAGCGCCAATTTCCCAGGAAGTGACAATTCTGTTCTCTTGAATATATGGGATGGAAACGCTACTTTATTCGCAGAAGTTTTATGCGATATTCCAATTTTGCGCACAAGTTAAATTCGCAACTTTGGATGGAAAGACAGCTTTCGTTGTGCTACTTTCCACTATTGATCAATCGCATATCTCTCGCTGTGTCTCACACTGCTGACAAACACCATCATTTCTTGACAGTAAAGCTTCATCTGACCTCATGATGCTGACCCTGTCAGAGTGAGCCTCTAGAGATGGGCACAGGAGGGAATCCAGTCCCAAACTCTCTTCATTACGCTTGACAATCGATCCAGCACTCTGCCGAATTAAAGACAGAGACACAAAGAGTGAATGAGCCCTGGGGCCCTCTACAGAAAGAGCTTGATTACTACAGAGTCCACCAGAGTCACGCAGCTGAGGGTCCCTCGTCTGTGGAGCTTGATTAAGTTGGCCAAGTTTGTCCTGATGTTATGAGGGCTTAAATAAGAGTCGTAAGCAAACTGTGATCTGTCATAGCATGCAACTTTTCAATTAGCACTAACCTGTCTCCCATGTACAACTAATCATACTATTGTTAGGTAAACTCTGCCAGACTTTTTGAAAAGGAAGACAAACAAATGCTCAAACACGCTCACAATAACTGTCTCTTCTTTCAGGTCTCAAGGGCTCCTTGCAGAGAATGCAGCTGGAATATGTAGACGTGGTCTTCGCCAACCGGCCCGACAGCAACACACCGATGGAGGGTGAGTTTGGCCAAATATACACTACCGTTCACAAGTTTGGGGTTGGTAAGTGTGTCAGGGTGGGGCCGAGAGCCGTGGGAACGGAGTGAGTATTAATTTAAAAAATATCTTACTGACCCCAAACTTTTGAATGGCAGTGCATGAAAATCATTGCATTTATTTACTTGTTTGGTGTACATCTCGAAGACTTTAGTAGACTTTGGTAGGTTTAATAATTCATAAAACTATTTTTGACCTTCACCAAAGCACTTTGGGATACTCTCCAAAAAAGTGCTGCAAATGACAATACTGCATCAAAAGCCAGAGATGTACAAAAGAATGAGATTGTCAGACTAAAAGTGTTGGTGTCCTGCAGGCACGTCTATCTGAGGTCTAAGTGCTCTGAAAGATGTACTTATGAATACAGGGTTATGATTAAGTGCATTCCTCAGGGTGCCATTCTGAATAACCAGACTTATTACTTGTACCTGATGTACACAATGCAGCCAGCAAGCTTCCAAACTGCTGTTAAAACTCTGAGCTGCCCAAAGCTTCAAGTGCAGTCAGCCTGAAAATTGAATCTACTGTGTAATAATGTGCTTTTGGTACAAACCACAGAATAGCAAAGTCTCTTGAACAGCATAAACCAGTTACAAAATATGAGGCGTACAGAGAGAAACAACTGCTCCAAGAGTGATCTGAA
Source organism: Anabarilius grahami (assembly GCA_003731715.1). Classification (NCBI taxonomy): domain Eukaryota; kingdom Metazoa; phylum Chordata; class Actinopteri; order Cypriniformes; family Xenocyprididae; genus Anabarilius; species Anabarilius grahami. The sequence goes on along the minus strand of RJVU01062584.1, from coordinate 435,987 downwards.
GAACATGTGAGGATAGATTCATTAAAATGAGTATCTGCTGCCAATGCCGTTTTTAAAATCTATTTTAAAATTGAGTGTTTTGTTCTCAGAAGACCAAAATTGAAGAGAAGTTAGTTGTTCCAGACTCTTTGACCTTCACTCCTCATAAAGAAGTTACCAGCTGATTCTCTTTTGTGTATCCATCCTGTTATCTCCAGACATGAGTTTAAACACATGCAGAGAAGAGAGAAGAACAGATAGTAGTAGAGGAAGAAGGAGAACATTAAAGACAGTTTAATAATTTTTACTAACTAAAGAGAAAACTGATTGAAAAATTGGAAGAAACTAACCCGCCTACAGCACCCCTAGTGGCAGTGCTAAAGCACAGCGCATATAACTGCAGTGAGAATGCTGTCTTCTGAATTTCATTGAGCCTGCTTAGCTAGAAATATTTGTTTCTCATACTTTCAGAAAGTTTCAGGCCATAGAGACAACCATGGAGGGATGCAAGCCAATTTATAATCTCTCAGGGTGATGCTAATTAGTATAAAGCATGCTACAATACTAGATAAGCTGTAAGCCTTTTTTATCCCTTTGCATAAAATGTCTCTGCTCTCTGGCAGATATCACTAAAATGTGTCCTGAGAAATCGCAAAGTCTATTGGTGCTTTTCCACTGCATGGTACGGTTCGGAATGGCTCGGTGCGGCTCACTTTTTGGCACTTTTCCACTGCATGGGACAGCTCGGCATGGAACGGTACGGTTCACTTATGAAGTAACACCTGGGTGGAGGTTCCAAGCATGCTGTACCGATACTAAATGTGACGTGTAAACACTGCAGATCACTGATTCGCCAGAGAGAATCGTCGCTACCAGTGTCATTGGATTTAAAACACGAGACCCCAAACCCGCTAGATTTAAAAAGTCAGTAACAGCCACCGCAGTATCATTGGTTTGCACGACTTTTTTTAAACAACTTGCTTTAAACAAGTTGTTTAAAGCAAGTCGCACGCAACTTGAAAAAAGAAATGGCTGTATCGTGGTCAGAAGACGAGGTGCAGACTTGTTGGTAGCCGAGGAGTGGATCCACGGCAGTAAAGGCGGCGCAACTATAACGATCAGTAAGTAAGTGAAGCCGTAACGAGCCGAGCCAAGTCGTTCCACACTGTGGAAAAGCACCATATGTCAGGGGTGTCCAAACTCGGTCCTGGAGGGCCACTGTCCTATAGAGTTTTGCTCCAACTTGCCTCAACACACCTGCCTGGAAGTTTCTAGTATGTCTAGTAAGACCTTGATTATCTGGTTCATGTGTGTTTAATTGGGGTTGGAGCTGAACTCTGCAGGACAGTGGCCCCCCAGGAGCAGGTTTGGACACTCCTGGTCTATTTGACCACCTAGCAGGGAAGCACCTGTGTACGCATAAAGTAGCAAAGTTAGCAAAATAGCTAAAAATCTTTTAGATCACCTTTTAGAGGTAGAAAAGTGGAGATTTTTTTTTATATCCCTCCTCTTTTTTTAAGCTCAATCAATATTCTCTTGTTGGGGGAGGTGGGGGGAGATCAGTATGCCCTTCTGGTAATGATTGTACTGCTTAGAGCTGTTCTGTTGTGTAGCGTTTAGGGCTTAGTAATATTTCAAAGCTCTGCGCCAGATGCCAAGGTCACCCTGACTCAGCCATTTCTTTCAGACTTCTCTACTTTAACAGGCTTTTCAGCTCTCACTCATAGAATCTAACACAGCCTGCCAATCTGCTACCCTTGAGTGATGTTGATTTTACTTCCATTTACTGTTTTTACATCCTCTAGACCAATACAAATTATTTGTTACAAAATCACAGTTAATTTATGATAAATGTCATTACCTTACTAATGCAGTTGAGTCTGTCTAGGACCCCGAATTGATTCCATTGACTGAAAGGACTTTTAATAAGTGCTCTATTCAGTGCCTGATTAGAAATCCTACAAAATCACTTTATGATAATTGACAACTGAAATTTGTTATTATATATAATAGAATTGAAGAATCTATAGATCTTGAAATTAAACATTTGTAGTTATTTATGTTTTGTGAACAAACCTCTTCATGTACTAGCTTACCATGCTAGCCCATTCGCCAACTAGCTTAGCTGCAAATGTATATATGTTTTTATATGTATTATACATTTTTGTTTGATCTGGCAAACCACTCTAAAAAAGAAACTGAAGACATGACACATCAAAAAACAGTCTTATGGTTGTTGAATTTGTTCATGCTAGTTCTTCTCATCACAGCGAACTTGGAATGTGACTGATTTGGCTTGATACTTACCTTAATCGCAACATAGGCTCATTGGACAAATGTGCCTCTACCTACATTTTTGCAAAACTTCAAAAATGTACCTACTGTATACATATAGTTCACCACAGTTTCCAAATGAAATTAACACTAGAGGCAACAAAACCCACAAATTATGATTACAAGGGGAGGTTATCCATTAATAACTTATTTTCATGCAGTTCCTTGCACAATACTGTGTTATGCCCTCAAAACAATTTTACCATAGTGGATGATTTGTAAACTAATTCATTTTGATGTTTGCATTACATAACCAGCTCCATATGTATGGCTTTTCTGACATAGTAAACTTGCTCGGTAGCTCACCTGGTACAACAATGCACTTGGATGGATGCTTCAGCAAGTGTGTTTTTATCTCACATTTGCTTTTGTTAGGTTTGGTGCAAGTAGTATATTATTTTCAAACATGATAGAAAATTATTACAATACGTACAACAATCACCATAATAAAACACTGCCAGATTCAGGTTCATCAGTGGGTATACCACTCACTGGGCATTTCATTTTGAAACTGTGACGCGAAATGTGCAAGTGTAACGGAGGCCAGCTAGTAAAGAGCTGTGCTGGTAAAACCTACTCCCCTGGCCTCAAGGGGCGCGCTAGCGACTGAAGCTAGAGGCTGCGGTCTTTAGTGTCCTTGTTAGTGCACCCACCTCCCATATCGGAAATGCCACTTCAGATCCCACTCGAAGTAGAACCAGAGGGGTTACATTGGTGCCGTGACCCGGATGGGAGTGAGGTTTAGGGGGGTGAGTGTAACAGAGGCCAGCTAGTAAATAGCTTTGCTTGTAAAACCTCACTTCCTGGCCTCAAGAAGCACTGACACCAAAGGCTTGTTAGTGCACCCACCTCCCATACCGGAAATGCCACTTCAGATCCCACTCGAAGTAGAACCGGAGGGGTTATATTGGTGTCGTGACCCGGATGGGAGTAAGGTTTGGGGGGTAAGTATAACAGAGGCCAGCTAGTAAAGAGCTGTGCGGGTAAAACCTCACTCCCCTGGCCTCAAGAGGCTCACTAATGACTGACGCTAAAGGCTGTGTCCTTGTTACAGCACCTGCCTTCCATGATGGAAACATAAGTTCGAATCCCGCTCAAAGTAGAACCTGAGGAGTTATGTTGGTGCCGTGACCCGGATGGGAGTGAGATTTAGGGGGATGAGTGTAATGGCAGCTAGTAAAGAGCTGTGCTGGTAAAACCTACTCCCCTGGCCTCAAGGGGCACACTAACGACTGAAGCTAGAGGCTGCGGTCTTTAGTGTCCTTGTTAGTGCACCCACCTCCCATGCCAGAAATGCAACTTCAGATCCCACTCGAAGTAGAACCGGAGGGGTTACATTGGTGCCGTGACCCAGATGGGAGTGAGGTTTAGGGGGGTGAGTGTAACAGAGGCCAGCTAGTAAAGAACTGTGCTTGTAAAACCTCACTTCCTGGCCTCAAGAAGCACTGACGCTAAAGGCTTGTTAGTGTGCCCGTCTCCCATACCGGAAAAGCCGGTTCTAATCTCATTCGAAGTAGAACCGGAGGGGTTATATTGATGCCGTGACCCGGATGGGAGTAAGGTTTGGGGGGTGAGTATAACAGAGGCCAGCTTGTAAAGAGCTGTGCGGGTAAAACCTCACTCCCCTGGCTTCAAGAGGCTCACTAATGACTGACGCTAAAGGCTGTGTCCTTGTTATAGCACCTGCCTTCCATGATGGAAACATAAGTTCGAATCCCGCTCAAAGTAGAACCTGAGGAGTTTCATTGGTGCCGTGACCCGGATGGGAGTGAGGTTTAGGGGGATGAGTGAAATGGCAGCTGGTAAAGAGCTGTGCGGGTAAAACCTCATTCCCCTGACCTCAAAAGGTGCACTAGTGACTGAAGCTAAAGGCTTGTTAGTGCGCTCACCTTCCATGCCAGAAACGCTGGTTCGAATCCCACGCGAAGAAGAACCAGAGGGGTTACATTGGTGCCATGACCCGGAGGGGACAGTTTAGGGGGGTAAGTTTAACAGAGGCCAGCTAGTAAAACCTCACTCTCCTGGCCTAAAGAGGCGCACTAGTGACTGTCACAAAAGGCTATGTCCTTGTTAGTGAGCCCGCGCGCCTCCCATGCCAGAAATGGCTGGTTCGAATCCTCCTCAGAGCGAGGGTTTCACAAGAAGCAACGTAATATCACTTTGCATAAATGTCACCATGGGCACGTTTTTTCAGTGAGTCTGGGTTGCTTAATCATCTATGCTTCTTATCTTTAAACATGGGATAGACGTTGACACCTCTCTCTCTCTCTCTCTCTCTCTCACTGTCTGTCTCATGGACATGGGCAGGCAGATCGCTATGCAGTGCTTTTCTGCTGCATTGATGCATAAAGTGTCCAGAGTTTTGTGCTCCTCACTGTGTGCAGTGAGATGCATAAAGTGTCCAGAGTTTTGTGCTCCTCACTGTGTGCAGTGCATATTAAAGTTCCTCAGGGGCTCTGCAGTCCCCTGCTTTCTCGCTTTTTGTTTCTTACTTGATTACCATTTCATCAGCATGAAGGGTAAGAGCTGATAGGGATATAAAGTTACACTGTACTTTAACATTCATTTATTCTTATTGAATTCTTATTGACTTAATGAATTTAGTGAAACCACACAAAAATACGTCAAGCTGAACTTAATCAACCCAGACTGTACACAGTGAATGAAAATATATTGCACAATACCAGATTAAGTTACTGAATATAGCAGACAAGGTCTGAAAATAGCAGCACAAACTGTTATCAGAACATAAGTAGGAAGGACTTCGAGTTCAACTCCAGCTGAAGTAACTGTGAATCATTGAGTGTCTAATAAAAACATTTTTGAAAGAAAGAGGTCGCTGAAACACTGCTTTAGAAAATTTCACAATTTTGCTAATTTCCACCAAATCTTACATTTATCACTGATGACCAGCAGAACTATTGTAGTTTGTTTTATTTTAATAACCGACTATTTTTTTTTTACTTGTTCTGGCTTTTCAACATAAATTGAAAGAAAATGAAAGATTAAATTCTCATAATGCAGTAATTTCAGCATTTCTGCCCTTGTGAAAAAGAGGTACACTTTAGCATACTTTAAAAAGAGTACTTATTAAGAAAAGAATATATTTAAGTGGGAACTGAATGCTGGCCCAATGTTTTTGGACACTTAGTTGCGTGTTAATTGCAATTAATTGAAAATGTAGTTTACATTTATGCATTTAGCTGAACTTTTGAATGCTTTTTGCATAAATAGTTCCATCTTTACATTTTTTCCAAAAGGGTGCTAACAGAATTTGTGAATTTTTGTCTCCACAGAGATTGTCAGAGCCATGACCTACGTGATAAACCAGGGCATGTCCATGTACTGGGGGACCTCACGATGGACAGCTATGGAAATAATGGTAACATTTTTCTTAACGTCAGTTGTCATGAGAAACCATTTCAACAGAATTCAAGTGCATCACTCACATGTGATGACAGTATAATAATATAATATACTATTATATTAATCAGTATTATAATAAGTATACTGATCACTGATCATTTACTTTCTATAGGCTTGAATTCAGGAGCAAATCGTGTTTGCTGGAGCAACAAAACACTCTCTTGTATCTCAGCTCCTCTAGTGTATACTGGCCTCATCACATATTTTTAGCCCTTTGACTGTCAGTACTGTATGTTGCTGTAATTGCAGTTTAGCACAAAGCAAGTTGGCACAAACTGATATGTTGTAATTAAGCACTGACATTATTAATTCATGGGTGATAAATGGAGGCTTGATCAGGGTTTTTACAGAGAGGACACACACTGATGACCTGTAATTTGTGTGACTGTGATAATACCATGTTCTGGTGTCATGCCAGATCTATCCCATGTAAACACACCCCCATGACTAGAACATGTGTTCATAGCCTGAAATGATACAAAGGAGCTAATAAGTTATGTGATATTACTATACACTATACATACAGTATATATACAGTCAGGGCTTGACATGATGCAGGTAGATTTCAGCTGTGGCGGGTAAGACAGCCACTCCCACTAGCCACTTTGGCAGGTTGAATTTAATTTCAGCCTACTGCCAAATGAAAAGTAGCCAAGCTCGTCATATCACAAAATTACAATTCAATTACAATTCTTTATCGATTAACTTGCTGTTAGTGAAGGGGGGATTGGCGGAATCACGCTGAATTACACACAACAGAAGCGCTCTCTTGCGTGCAATCTCTCTCTCACTGTCGCGCGCGATCAGTTCTCCTTGCGCCTGAATAGTCAAATACATGCACACAGATGTCAAAATGCCCATCGTGTGGAGTATCTCGCGTGAATACGGTTATGGCTTAAGTGTACGTAAACAGGTGGGTAATAACCGGATATGTGTCAGTATATTACGTCCATGCATTCAGCAGCCTAATTAAATACCTGTCTGTCATTAATGTTAATCAAACAACAAAAGATGTTAAATAAATGTATGCATGTTAAATAAACCTACTGTATCTGAAAAAATATTTTTTTTTATTTACTATTGTTTTTGTAATTTGCTAATTTGCTTCTTTGTTCTTTTATATAGCCTAACAAAAATAGCTTATAAAATTTCTCATAGTATGCCCATATTGCCCACCACTTGCCCACCTGTACATACCAGCTAATGTAGTCTTGATTTGGGTGGTCAATCTGCATTTGAAAGTTTGAAAGGGTTTACAATCTTCTAAATCAAGTCAAATGACTCAAAATCAAGTAATTTAAGCATGCCAAAGTCAACTTTAATCATATACAGCAAAATTGTGGCCAGTGAAAATGCTGAGTGGCCACTAACTTTGGAAAACCACTAGCCACAGTGGCTGGTGAGCAAAAAAGTTAATGTCAAGCCCTGTATACAGTATATATTGGAGAACAGAACTAGTTGTCACACTTAGTTTACTTTTGAAAGTTAGCTTCTACCTTAAAGACCTGACTAAAGAAAAGATATTATATTATATTATTATTGTAAGATTAAAATGTGTTTTCATAATATAATATA
>RJVU01062584.1:357663-428365 GCA_003731715.1 Anabarilius grahami | reverse complement strand
TGTGAATGCATGTTAGTGTGATTTTATTGTTCACTTGTTACCCAGAAGCTGAAATTTTATATAAAATTTTAGACTTAATGATAGAAACTGGTGTTAAACCAACACCTAAACCATGATTTGAGAAAACAGGCATTTTTGTTACTGTGATTACAAAAACTTGTGACTGACTAGCCTCAGGCATCCCTATATAATAAGTATTTTAAATCAATTCAGATGTAATAACTGCAATGTCTGCTTCTTCTGATAGTCCGGTAATAACATTATAAAAGCAGTTGGAGATTAAAAATTTCGATTTGTTGCTACAGAGATACAGCCTGTTTATATTTGAATACAAAAGTGTAAATATTATTCTCTCTTTCTAGGAGGCGTACTCTGTAGCGCGGCAGTTTAACCTGATTCCTCCAGTGTGTGAGCAGGCTGAGTATCATCTCTTCCAGAGGGAGAAGGTTGAGGTGCAGCTGCCTGAGCTCTACCATAAGATAGGCAGGTGTCAATCAATCATCATTCACTCACTGAATCTCAATGAATACTGAATATGAGACTGTCAAGTTTTGAGAATTCATCAGTGATTGCGTGCAGCAGCTCATCTTGATTCTGTGTGTGACTGTAGGTGTGGGCGCCATGACATGGTCTCCTTTGGCCTGTGGGATCATCACTGGAAAGTATGAAAATGGTATCCCAGAATCCTCTAGGGCAGCTATGAAGGTACCAATTTAATCATAATTTGCTAGATACTTGACAAGTCAAATATTAATTTTTTCCTACACAACTCTACTTTTATACTTCTCTTGTCTTGAAGTCGTACCAGTGGCTGAAAGACAAGATAGTCAGTGAGGACGGACGAAAGCAGCAGGCGAAGCTGAAAGAACTCGGTCATATCGCTGAAAAGCTTGGCTGCACCTTGCCTCAGCTCGCCGTAGGTAAGACTGCTTCCTTCAACACTTCAAAGACAAAGAGTCGTCTAACCAGTGGAGCTGCCAGTTCAGAGTAGACTTTTGAGCTTTTGTGCAGTTGTTGGTTTTTGTTCTTAAATTATTGATGAAGAGGTATAGTAAAGACAATCAAGAAGCATTCTCATTCCATTATCTGTTACAGTCTTGATGGCAATGGGTAAAACATGTTTATTTCATGCGTTTTTGGTAAAATCTCCTATAATATAATTAAATTGTATACACCAATCAGGCATAACATTATGAGCGAATGAGTGAATAACACTGATTATCTCTTCATCACGGCACCTGTTAGGGGATGGATATATTAGGCATCAAGTGAACATTTTGTCCTCAAAGTTAATGTGTTAGAAGCAGAAAAAATGGGCAAGCGTAAGGATTTGAGTGAGTTTGACAAGGGCCAAATTGTGATGGCTAAACGACTGGGTCAGAGCATCTCCAAAACTGCATCTCTTGTGGGGTGTTCCCAGTCTGCAGTGGTCAGTATCTATCAAAAGTGCTCCAAAGAAGGTACAGTGGTGAACCGGCGGCAGGGTCATGGGCGGTCAAGGCTCATTAATGCACATGGCGAGCGAAGGCTGGCCCGTGTGGTCCGATCCAACAGACGAGCTCCTGTAGCTCAAATGTCTCAAGAAGTTAATGCTGGTTCTGATAGAAAGGTGTCAGAATACACAGTGCATCACAGTTTGTTGCGTATGGAGCTGCATAGCTGCAGACCAGTCAGGGTGCCCATGCTGACCCCTGTCCACCACCGAAAGAGCCAACAGTGGACACATGAGCATCAGAACTGGACCACGGAGCAATGGAAGAAGGTGGCCTGGTCTGATGAATCATGTGGATGGCCGGGTGCGTGTGCGTCGCTTACCTGGGGAACACATGGCACCAGGATGCACTATGGGAAGAAGGCAAGCCTCCTCCGCAGTGTGATGCTTTGGGCAATGTTCTGCTGGGAAACCTTGGGTCCTGTCATCCATGTGGATGTTACTTTGACACGTACCACCTACCTAAGCATCGTTACAGACCATGTACACCCTTACATGGAAACAGTATTCCCTGGTGGCTGTGGCCTCTTTCAGCAGGATAATGCTCCTGCCACAAAGCAGAAATGGTTCAGGAATGGTTTGAGGAGCACAACAACGAGTTTGAGGTGTTGAATTGGCCTCCAAATTCCCCAGATCTCAGTCCAATCGAGCATCTGTGGGATGTGCTAAACAAACAAGTCCGATCCATGGAGGCTTCACTTTGCAACTTAGAGGACTTAAAGGATCTGCTGCTAACATCTTGGTGTCAGATCCCACAGCACACCTTCAGGGGTCTAGAGGAGTCCATGCCTCGACGGGTCAGGGCTGTTTTGGCAGCAAAAGGGGGACCAACACAGTATTAGGAAGGAAGGTGGTCATAATGTTATGCCTGATCGGTGTATATACTTTTATTCAGGCAGGATACAGTAAATTTATCAAAGTGACAGTAAAAACATTTACAATGTTCTTCTTCAAATAAATGCTGTTCTATTGATTCTTTATATTTAAAGAATCCTGAAAAAAGTCATGGTTTCAACAAAAATCTGAAGGAGATTTCAACTGTTTTCAACTGATAATAATCAGTTTCTTGAGCATCAAATCATCATATTAGAATGATTTCTGAAGGATCATGTGACACTGAAGACTGGAGTAATGATGCTGTAAATTCAGCTTTGATCACAGGAATAAATGATAGTTTAAAATATATTTTCAAATTGTAGAGACTTCTTTCAAAAACATGAAAAAAATCATACTGACCCCAATCTTAGTGTAGATTGAAGTACTTGTGAATGGTCATCATGAAAAGAAAGATGATTTTTGACCACACAATGATGCATCTACCAGCAGAGAATAACTGCTCATGCTAACCAACCAAATGTCCACAATATCCACAAATTGTAATCTGCCAAGAACATTGTTTTGAAGCCTTTTTTCATCACTCCAGCCTGGTGTCTGCGGAACGAGGGAGTGAGTTCAGTACTATTAGGAACCTCAAATGCAGAGCAGCTGACTGAAAACCTGGGAGCCATACAGGTGAGATCTACTGACTTTCTACACATCTATTAACTTCCAGAACGTTCCTAACTAATTTATTTGCACATTCAGGTACTTCCAAAGATGACATCCCATGTAGTCTCAGACATTGATCATATACTTGGGAACAGGCCATACAGTAAGAAGGACTACCGGTCTTAGGGGCTCCGGACACACGCTCGGGGTGAAGGGAGATGTGTGTGTAGCAGTGTTCGTACCCTAGTGGTTCCTGCTCCAAATCTGTTTCCATCGTCGGTCTGACCCCTCTCTGAAGCCTTAGAGTGCTGTCCTCCATAACCTGTACCTGCATCCTCTCAGTTTCCGCTGGTGTGCCTTCGCACCCACGACAGGTGTCCAGGTGTCACCTTGTTACGGCACCTTGCAGGAGAGCTTCACTCACTTATGAACCTTATAAACACCTATCATGACACCTGCTTGACCTCTGCTCTCCAAACCATCGGCCACTGGGATGTCTGGCGGTATTAGCACACAGAGTGGAGGAACAGAGCATGTCGCCCTCTTGTGTTTGAACGCAGCAACTGCAAACCTGTTTCACAGACTGTAGAGCGCTGACTCAGTGGAACCATGTGCATTCGTAAAGATTTGAGATGTTTTGCCTGTGCAGGAATGACTTGGATATTTTATGAGGGGTATATGTGTGTTTGCTTCATAATGTGAGCCACAGGTACATGTGGTAGAAAAATAACTCAATGCACACCTCTGACCTAGGAAATTACTTGAATGAGGGTAGCATATGTGATTATTGAACATGCAACTGTATTATAAACCGACCTCAATCCACACTGCAGTATAATATACAGTATTAAAGTTGATCTGACATGCATAGAGTATATAATGCCAGCGGCCTAATGCATTTATGGTAATGTTTGATTATAAATGAGTGACTTGAAATTTAGAGGAACACGAATTAAAGGGATTCCTTTGTGAAAAAGAAGTGTGCTTAAGTGTATTGAATGTGCACTTGTAGTGTACTTCAAATCTTAAAAGTAAAAAAGTGTACTTCTAATTTCAATGAAATAAAAGGCCACTTACGTGTACTTAAAGAGAGTACACTTTCTTAACACTTAATTGGACTTTTAATATAACTTTGAAGTATATTTTAAATAGGTTTTAATGATCTTTTGTCATGTTTTAAAGAAGTACACTTATTTTGACGTGTTGACTAACATACTAAAGCATATCTAAAGTACTTGATTATAATTGTGTTACATTTAAAGTTACTATATTTTAAATGTACTAAATTACAGCTTCATTCTTTACAAATGTGTAATAAAAAATATATTTAAACTCATGACATACAAGTTTGAATAGAAATTGTATTAAAGTATATTTTTAGCTTACTATAAATGCCGGTACATTCAGCAGTACGCTTTAACTATATTTCAAAGGCAATAATATAATATAATGTAATATAAAAGATGTACTTAAGTCCTACTTAAGTGGGTCAAAATATACTCTAAAGTTCAGCTATATGCATTTAATGTAAATTTAATAATACATTTTTTATTTAATTAACATGCAATTAACTTACCAAAAATATTACTTACGTATATTCCTTTAAAGTACACTCTAAAAAAATGCTGTTTGGTTGAAAATGGACAAACCTGGCAATTGGGTTATTTTAACCCAATGATTGGGTTGTTTTAACCCAGCGGTTGGGTTAAATGTTTGCCCAACCTGCTGGGTAGCTTCATTTAACCCAACTATTGTTTAAAAATAACTGTACTGCTTGCTTAAAATGAACCCAAAGTATGTTGGAAATTAACATTTATTAATAAGTTTAATGAAGTATAATAAAAAAATAAACATTTATTAAATAACTTCTTATTAAATGTTCACCTTTTGATTATTATTGTTGCCTCTAGTAATTATGTGTCTGATTTTTAATTTCCAACCTATTTTGAGTTAATTTTAAATCAGTCATACAGTCATTTTTAAACAATAGTTGGGTTAAATAAAACTACCCAGCACATTGGGCAAACATTTAACCCAACCACTGGGTTTGTCCATTTTCAACCCATCATTTTTTAGAGTGTATATTATCTCCATGATAAGTACTCTTTTTAATAGTATGCTAAAGTGCACTTCTTTTTCACAAGGGATAGTCACTAAAAATGAAAATCCTTTCATCATTTATTCACCCTACTTTTGGTTCAAACCTGAATGACTTTATTCCTCTGTAGGACATTGTTGACTTTCATTGTATGGAAAGAAAAAAAAAAGTGAGAGGTTTAAAAAGAAAAAAAAACTCATATGTTTGAGGAGGGTCAGTGAGGGTCAGTGAATGATGAGAGTTTTCAGTTTGGGGTGGACTGTCCCTTTAAGGATCAAGCTCCCAATCTGCATGGCAGCATTGCGATATAATGGGAGTGAATTTGATTGACCGTTTGCGGGTGCCTCATGTTTGATTCTTGCTCTTGCTTGCCCTATTGAAAGCCATACTTTATCATGCCCTAGATATTTTAAAGACTGACAAGCTGCTTTACCCTGTAGTATTTACCTTCTCAGAGCTTTTAGATTCATTTGAAACCTGGCGGATTTTGGCTTGAGGAATCAAGATGGCTCTGTACAGAAAACTTCAACAATAGTGTTCAGAAGAACACAGAGTGTACATAGTGTACCTTTAGTCTCCCTGCGGAGTGCCTTGATTCTCACCTGCATGAACATTAGGGCTTGCCCATTCTCCCATGGGTCCATGAGTGTAATACTGTGAGCTTTTCTCAATTGTAAATGAAGTCTTTTACAAAAACGAAGAAATCACACCATGTGGTGACTATTGTTTTCTAACGTTTGTAACGTTGTTTCTGAGAAAAGAGGAGTTGTTGGATACAGAGGCTGTTCTGAATCTCTGCATCAGGGTATTTTATCATATCATGCATCTCTCTCCCTGTATGGCAGCAGTGACTTCTGTAAATATAAATATGTAAACAGTTCATAGAGGTAGAATATATGCTTGAAATAAAAACACATACGGCCAGTAAACCCATGTGTGTGTTTGCTTATTATGGGTGGGCGATATACCGGTAGACACAATAAACTTTTTTTCATATTAATACAATGGAATACAAAGAAAAATGAACATATTCAGGAGAAACAGAACATACCTAGAGGACTGAAAAGAGCTTTTGCCACAAATCGTTGCATTAAAAATACCAAGTGTCTCATTTTCCTGACGGATAAAAATAGAGCATGACAGAAAATGTACAGCTCATTCAGTCAAAATATTTGTAAAGCAACCCTATTATTTGAAATGATTTGTTTTATTATTATTTTGAGTGGAAGTCGCAAATGTTAAAGGGATCATGAGAAATCAAATTTGTCTTGGTCTTTTGCCAGATTCATAGCTTAAAATGTCCTCATTATAAACAAAGTATTTATTTGATCAAGCTTCCAAAATGGCTTGTTTTTATATTGTTTGGATTTTGTGGGATTTGTGAGCATCAGGAGAAAGTTTATGGTTTCTTTTTAAATGAGTCTCAGATCAAGTCAGTCAGAAGATTACGTTTGTTCAGAGTATTTTCAGAAACGTTTGAAGATGAAGCAGCCAACTACTCTCTTAAAAATAAATTCCAAATGAGGGTTTTCACAACAATGCCATACAAGAACCATTTTGGGTTCCCAAAAAAAACCTTTCAGTGAACAGTAGAACTCGGATGCCTATACAGTAGAAAGCCAAAAAAAAAGTTTGAAATCAGTGCTTCCTGTCTAGCGAAAACAGAGAGAAAAGGCTGTTGTCTTCCCTTTTGCCAAATAAGTAGGAAAACTTCTAGACCCATAATGCACTGGGCATGTTACTGTCCAAGGCCACGCTCACCAGTCTGCTATTGGATACCAGTCAAATACTAGTATAAATAAATACTAGCCTTGCTTTAGTAGGAAATACTTCTTAGCAAACTTTTAGTCATAATGGTGTTGACTTGTATTGTTCTCGGGTGCAAAAATTCAAAGAGTAAACGTTTAGTGGGAGTGAGTTACTTCCGGTTTCCAGTGAAGGATCCAGTGTGTTTGAAGGCAGTGGATAAAGGCTGCAAAGAATCATAAATACGGAGCAAAACTCCATTGCATACAGGTAAGAAAGCTGTTGCCATGGTGCTCCATTTTTAGTTTTTTAGTTTTTTTACCATAATGCTGTTTAAAGATAAACATAGCACGAAACAATTTTCAATTATACACACACCGTATACACACAATGAGACGCGCCGCGCCGCGCCGCTCTCGCTGGAGATCGCCACCGGCCCACGTTGAAAATGAATGACTCGCTGGCGGCGGTGTGAACGCACGGTTACAATAACAGTTCAATACCGTAGCTTCTCTGCAATATAGAGAAGCTACGGTGGCCAACACAGGACAAATATGTCGTCGTATGAGCAATAGCCCAGAGTAGCCGGTCAAGCAAACGCGCTCTGTAGAGCAGTTTGTCCGTTTAGAGCAGCTGTAGAAACATGCCAGCGCAAAATGGCGACTTAACATGTAAGGGGACCCGTGGTGTATGTAGACAGAAATGGCTCATTCGAAGGTAAAAAAAAACATAACGGTTTATTATGTGAGGTCTTTATACACCACTGAAAACATAGTTATGTATATTATATTGCATTTCTGTCAATAGATCCTCATAAAATGTACACATCTTTTTGGCTACATTGTAGTTTTACTGTGTATCAAAGATACACAGTAATCTTACGCTATACTTGACAAAATTTTTGAATATGTACCTATATGTACTCCTTACTCCAATACATTTGTGTTGAGTAATGCATTTACTCATTTTTCATGGCATGGCACCTACCTTTTTCTGCAAGTATATATCTGCTAGAAAATAAGTGATATTGATTGTGTGTTGACCTTGAATTATTGCAATATTGAGGTGTTCAGTTTTATTTTGGTACTCTTTACACCTCTGCCTGAATACTACTGTTATATAGACTTACTGTACCTGAAACACTTAATGCACTGATTATTTCTTTGGCATTTTTGTTCTAATTTATTTATTTGTCCTACTAGTATAGTAANNNNAAACACTTATATTTATATAAGGTTTATTTTATATATATTATATTTATTTTATATATTTTATATATATTTCATATACACTACCGTTTAAAAGTTTGGGATCGGTACGATTTTTTATGTTTTTAAAAGAAGTTTCGTCTGCTAACCAAGACTGCATTTATTTAATTAAAAATACAGTAAAAACAGAAATATTTTGAAATATTACAATTTAAAATAACTGTTTTCTATTTGAAAATATTTTACAAAGTAATTTATTCCTGTGATGGTAAAGCTGAATTTTCAGCATCATTACTCCAGTCTTCAGTGTCACATGATCCTTCAGAAATCATTCTAATATGCTGATTTGCTGCTCAAGAAACATTTCTGATTATTATCAATGTTGAAAACAGTTGTGTACTTTTTTTCAGGATTCCTTGATTAAGTTCAAAAGAACAGCATTTATCTGAAACACAAAGCTTTTGTAACATTATACACTACCGTTCAAAAGTTTGGGGACAGTAATAATTAAATCTTTTTGAAAAGAAATTAAAGAAATTAATACTTTAATTCAACAGGGATGCATTAAATCATTCAAAAGTGACAGTAAAGACATTTATAATGTTACAAAAGATTATATTTCAAATAAATGCTGTTCTTTTGAACTTTTTATTCATCAAAGAATCCTGAAAAAAAATATTGTACTCAAATATTTTGTACAATTGTACACAATAAATGTTTCTTGAGCAGCAAATCAGCATATTAGAATGATTTCTGAAGGATCATGTGACACTGAAGACTGGAGTAATGATGCTGAAAATTCAGCTTTGATCACAGGAATAAATTACTTTGTCAAATATATTCAAATAGAAAACAGTTATTTTAAATTGTAATAATATTTCAAAATATTCCTGTTTTTACTGTATTTTTAATTAAATAAATGCAGTCTTGGTTAGCAGACGAAACTTCTTTTAAAAACATCAAAAATCGTACCGATCCCAAACTTTTGGACGGTAGTGTATATATATATATATATATTTATTTATATATATAATTTCCTAATGAAATAACTTGTGAAATAAAATTACTCCGTGTGATGTAATATTTTGGTCATATTCCACATCCCTATTCCTTATAATAAAATATGACGAGATAGATGAGTAAACAGTCTTTTATTGGTACAAAACAAAAACAAGAGAAGACCATACAGGTCTTAACTGATCATGAATTTCATGAAACTTTAACAGATGAAATGATAAATGCCCTCCCAAAACATAACAAACCTCCTTTAACACATTGCCACGCCTCCCTCCCCCCAATCCCATAATCCTCTCATTTGTTTGTTCCTCAATCTTTTTCTCCTGATGCAATCAGTCTTTTATTTGGACCCAGTGGACAGCAGGGCGATTAGACCTGAAGAGGCACTGATGGACAGAATGTAGTTCCTGTGACGAACACAAAAATGTTAGACATCTGAACCAATCATCACACTTAAAGAGTAAACACTACAGTAAACTTACACTGTTGGATTGAAGTTCTTCAGCAGGAAGAAAGAAGCGACGATGACGAGCAAGAGGAAGAGAGTGTTGTTGTAAAAGATGGAGAAAGTTGTGGCCTCGTAATCAGCGACCTCATTCTTCTTCCAAAGGATCCTGTGCCAAAGAATCACTGTTAGCAACATAGTACTTCAAAGAGTTGGCATGTCCTGTGCCATATTTAAAACATCAGATCAACAGGATACATCTAAAGTGGTTCATTTAATTTCTGTCTTCAATAATAGTCAATGTTGTTATTGGTAACCAAATCGAATACAAGAGCTGCGTGATTAATCGCTAAAAGATCACAATCTCGATTCAAACAACCATGCGATTTCATGTCGAAATGACAAAGATTCACCCATGTCTATTAAACCTTTAATAAAATCACAGTGGAACATTCACATCTGCATTTTGCGCTGCCGCTGAGTCAGAGAGCCGTTGTCATTTATAGAAATGAAACAGCTTCACAAACAGTCTTTTCAATCACACAGTATCATTATTTCTGTGTTGCAAATATTCAAATTATTACAAAAGTACTTGGATAAAAGTTTATAGTTCAGATATAAACACTGATGTCTACGGTAGCGATCAAAATAGAGCAAGTCACCTTTTGAAAGTAACTTGGCGCTTCAAATAACGATTGTATTGATTACATCGTTACACCAGTAGATGGCGACAAGTGACTGTTAAAAAATGTATTTATTGAATCATTTATTCAAAAGATTAGATAAAAAAAACCTTGATTCAACCAGTAATGAAACAAGTGAGTCATTGAATCATTCACTCAAACCAATTTCTTAAAGTAATTCATTCATATTAATTAAACATTTTTAAATAGACTGCAACAATTAACATTTTGAGAGAACCTCTAGAAAATTTCATCTCGGTTTGAAACAATAAATTGTGATCCTCAATTTACCCAGAATCATGCAGCTCTATCAAATACTATTAAAAATAGTATTCGCTTTCGGGTACTTAAATAAATATCCTTAAAATACAAATAAAACATGAAAAAACTACTTAAGTACAAATATTACATCAAATTTGAAATGTTGCCTTGACAGTTAACTGAAATAATTTAAGTACTAAAATAAAACTAAATTAAAGGGTTAGTTCACCCAAAAATAATGTAATTAATTCCTCACCCTCATGCCGTTCCACACCCGTAAGACCTTCGTTAATCTTTAGAACACAAATTAAGATTTTTTGTTGAAATCTTAATATTAATGTACTAAAAACATTTAAATCAGTTCATGTGAGTACAGTGGTTCAATATTAATATTATAAAGAGACAAGAATATTTTTTGTGCAACAAAAAAAATAAACGACTTATATAGTGATGGCCGATTTCAAAACACTGCTTCATGAAGCTTCGGAGCGTTATGAATCTTTTGTGTCGAATCAGCGGTCAGAGCGCCAAAGTCACATGATTTCAGCAGTTTGACACGCGATCTGAATCATGATTTGACACAAAAGATTCATAACGCTCCGAAGCTTAAAGGATTAGTTCACTTTCAAATTAAAATTTCCAGATAATTTACTCACCCCCATGTCATCCAAGATGTCCATGTCCTTTCTTCAGTCGAAAAGAAATTAAGCTTTTTGATGAAAACATTCCAGGATTACTCTCCTTATAGTGGACTTCAATGGACCCCAAGTTGTAGTGCAGCTTTAAAGCGTTCTACATGATCCCAGATGAGGAATAAGGGTCTTATCTAGAGAAACCATCGCTCATTTTCTAAAAAATAAAATAAAAAAATAATATATGCTTTAACCATAAATGCTCATCTTGAACTAGCTCTCTTCTTCTTCTCTATTAGAATTCCGGCGGTGTAGACACTGCTAACTGTATTACTGCCCTCCACAGGTCAAAGTTTGAAATAATTGCTATATACTTGCACTAGCATATTGTATATAATAGAGAAGAAGAAGAGAGCTAGTTCAAGATGAGCATTTATGGTTAAAACGTATATACATTGTTTTGTTTTTTTGAAAAGGAGCGATGGTTTCTCTAGATAAGACCCTTAATTCTCGTCTGGGATCACGTAGAACGCTTTGAAGCTGCACTGCAACTAATTTTGACCTTCAACCATTTGGGGTCCATTGAAGTCCACTATATGGAGAAAAATCCTGGAATGTTTTCCTCAAAAACCTTAATTTCTTTTCGACTGAAGAAAGAAGGATATGGACATCTTGGATGACATGGGGTGAGTAAATTATCAGGAAATTTTAATTTGAAAGTAAACTAATCCTTTAATGAAGAAGTGTTTTGAAATCGGCCATCACTATACTTTTTTGGCGCAACAAAAATATTTTCGTCGCTTTATAATATTAATATTGAACCACTGTACTCATATGAACTGATTTAAATATGTTTTTAAGTACATTAATTGATCTTGAGAGAGGAAATGTCATTGCTGGCTATGCAGGCCTCACTGAGCCATTGGATTTCAACAAAAATATCTTAATTCGTGTTCCGAAGATTAACAAAGGTCTTACGGGTGTGGAACGGCATGAGGGTGAGTAATTAATGACATTATTTTCATTTTTGGGTGAACTAACCCTTTAAAGCTATAAAGAAATATATAAAACTAATACAAAATGACAAAAGCACAACAAAATTACAAAATCAAATAAAAATGGAAATACAAAAAATGTAAAAAACTAAAAAGTATGATGAATTTAGGGTGTTTGGGACACTTTTTGCCATTAAGATGAATTTGAGAAAGTGTCCCAATCAACCTGAATTCACCCTATATAGTGTGTATATATAGTATACATTATAAATAATACTAAAATAACAATGATAATAGCAGACAAGCCAATCAGAATGTCTCATAATTAAGACTAATACCTCTCATCCTTCTCTTTGCGGGACATTTTGCGGTTGTCAGCCTCAGAGAGCTTGCGAGTCACTTCTTTGGACACGGCATCTTCACGTTTCTGAGCAACCCTGGAAGTAGTAGCAGTTGATCAATACAGTCTTCTGAATTAGTTAAAGGATTAGTTCACTTTTAAATAAACTTTTCCTGATAATTTACTCACCCCCATGTCATCCAAGATGTCCATGTCTTTCTTTCTTCAGTTGAAAACAAAATTAAAGTTTTTGAGGTCAAAGTTTGAACTAATTGTTATAAACTAGCATATTGCATATAAAAATTTGTTCAAACTTTGACCTGTGGAGGGCAGTAATACACTTAGCAGTGTCTACACTGCCGGAATTCTAATAGAGGAGAAGAAGAGAGCTAGTTCAAGATGAGTATTTAAGGTTAAAACTTATATCATTTAATTTTTTTCAGAAAATGAGTGATGGTTTCACTAGATAAGACCCTTATTTCTCATCTGGGATCGTGTTGAACAATTTGAAGCTGCAGTGAAACTAATTTTGACCTTCAATCGTTTGGTGCCCATTCAAGTCTACTATAAGGAGAAAAATCCTGGAATGTTTTCATCAAAAACCTTAATTTCTTTTCGACTGAAGAAAGAAAGACATGGACATCTTGGATGACATGGGGGTGAGTAAATTATCAGGAAAAGTTTATTTAAAAGTGAACTAATCCTTTAAGTTGACAAAACCCAAAAGCGTTTTAGGAGACAGAGAGAAAAGAAAAGAGATGGCTATTCTTACTTGTGCTTGAGGACGAATTTGACATTCTTGTAAGCAAAGGCAACCAGGTAAGTGCTGACTAGAGTCATGACTGCATACAGCACTGCAGACTGGACCAGATCCATGTGCCAGATCCTCCAGAACAGCCCTGACACACAATCACACATGCAAGAACCAGGTAAGAACAAAACACAAGATTATGTATGAATCACAATAAAAATAGTAAGACAATAACAGTCTCAGGAGACACCGCAGATAAAGCAAAACATAGAAGTTCAGACACAAGCTAAATGTCAGAAGCAAGGGAATCTCATCAGCAGGAACAGATGCGGAACTTACAGATGGGGATTGCGGACACGATCAGCGCATTGCCGTAGAATAGCGCTGTAGATTTCGCCGACAGGTTCCTGCTGAAGTCCTGCAGGAGAAGATCCTCCTCTGACTGCTGTTTGTTGCCGCTTTTAGGTGCCATGTCTCCCGTCTGTCCTGCGCTCCGATCCTCGGTTTGGGTGAAAAGAGACAGACACGTATGTGATCCGAATGGATGAAGCGCTTACGCCGCGTCAGCACAAACAGTGACGTAGAAATGATGCGCGCGGAGCTCGCGGAGCTGCTGCCAACTAGTGTCCGGGAGGGTCACGCGCATTTAAAGAGACAGTTCGCTAAAAAATATTAAAGGATTAGTTCACTTTCAAATTAAAATTTCCTGATAATTTACTCACCCCCATGTCATCCTAGATGTTCTTGTCTTTCTTTCTTCAGTGGAAAAGAAATTAAGGTTTTTGATGAAAACATTCAAGGATTTTTCTCCTTATTTATAGTGGACTTCAATGGAGCCCAAACGGTTGAAGGTCAAAATTACAGTTTCAGTGCAGCTTCAAAGGGCTTTAAACGATACCAGACGGGGAATAAGAGTCTTATCTAGAGAAGCCGCTAATTTTCTAAGAAAAAAATTTTATTGTATACGTTTTAACCATAAATGCTCATCTTGAACTAGCTCTCTTCTTCTTCTTCTCTATTTGAATTCCGGCAGTGTAGACACTGATAAGTGTATTACTGCCCTCCACAGGTCAAAGTTTGAACTAATTGTTATATACTTGCACTAGCATATTGTTTATGACAATTTAGTTCAAACTTTGACCTGTGGAGGGCAGTAATACACTTAGCAGTGTCTACACTGCCAGAATTCTAATAGAGAAGAAGACTGCTAGTTCAAGATGAGCATTTATGGTTAAAACGTATACATTTTTTATTTATTTTTTAGAAAATGAGTGATGGTTTCTCTTGATAAGACCCTTATTTCTCATCTGGGATCGTGTAGAACGCTTTGAAGCTGCACTGAAACTAATTTTGACCTTCAACCGTCTGGAGGCCATTGAAGTCTACTATAAGGAGAATAATCCTGGAATATTTTCATCAAAAACCTTCATTTCTTTTCGACTGAAGAAAGAAAGACATGGACATCTTGGATGACATGGGGGTCAGTAAATTATCAGGAAATTTTAATTTGAAAGTGAACTAATCCTTTAAATTTATGTCATTATTTTCGCACCGACTCTCATGTTGTTTCAAACATGTATATTGTTATTTTTTGGTGTTATATGCATCTTTTCACGATAATAACAGTTCATAGTGACCCCATAAAAAGACAACAAAAACACCCTGAGCATATTGTAATTAGCCTATTAAATGATAATGCATATATTATGATTTCTGAAATGTTGAAAATGTCTTCAGAAAAGGTGAATCAGGTCTAAGTTATTGAAACCTAGAAGTTTGTTTTATATAAAAAATATATATATATTTGAACTGTATAAATATTTGTGCACC
Organism: Anabarilius grahami; assembly: GCA_003731715.1. NCBI lineage: Eukaryota > Metazoa > Chordata > Actinopteri > Cypriniformes > Xenocyprididae > Anabarilius > Anabarilius grahami. The sequence goes on along the minus strand of RJVU01062584.1, from coordinate 413,379 downwards.
ACTAGATGGAGACAAATAGCCTATTAAAATTTATGGAAATGGTTTGGAAAAGTATCTATATCTATCTAATTTGCATTTCCTTCAGCCTGAGGCTTGATGTGTGTTATTACTGTAAAAGTAACTTTCCCCAAAACTGCGTCCAACCAGCATTAAATGTTTGAGAAAAGCAGATTGTTTCCATATCTGAGACATCATACCTCTCTGAAGCACAGTTTGGTACAATTTCTATGGGCATTGAACAAAGATTTTAGGTACCCTTTTTCATTGTACTCTGCTTGGGAGAATAAATTACACTTTTCTACCTCCACGCCACTTTTGATAACTACTCTTTACCTCACTAACCCTTGACAACTTTGAGCAGGCCGTGGAAAGGCAGAAGCACAGAAGATGATAAGACATTAACTGTGATCTGGAAGACGTGGTCATTCCGGAGAGAAAGAAATGAGAATGAAAGTGAATGGAGAATTAGCTAACATTGCACTATGGTTGAAGATGATAAAGGAAAGCAGAAAGCACCAGAGCAAAGTTCAGGTAAACTCATCCTGGGTTTCCCTGGTCAACAAATGGCAGTAATGTCATGGGTGTAGACCTCAGGGTTTGTTGCTTTATTTGGCATCAGAATGACGGGCAGCTGGTTTGATCACATTTGCACCTCATTCTGGAAAATGGGTGGATCCGTTCAACGGCAGATATGCATGTGATGGTGCTTTGATTTGAAAGCACCCAATTTTACGAGGTTGCGTAGGATGACCGATGACAATGTTGTGTATTTTGTCATCAGGACTTGCTTTTTGTTCCCCTTGCCATTTTTAGATATGGGCGTGTGTTTAAAACTCTTTTAAAAACAGGATTTTTAAAAGCTAGTGCCAAATGCAACATTAAAAAAAAAGAAAAAAGATTTGGGATGGGCAAGTTAAACTATATAGAAAGATAGGTGAAAACATCATGACTATGTCAAGTTATCTTTATAGCACTTTATAATACTGATTGTTTCAAAGCGGCTTTACAGGGATAAACAGGAATATAATGATTGCAAACTTCAAAGAGTTCAAAAGCAATGCAAAAAGCAAAGAAGAGACCAAAGAACCTGCTTGTTTGTGTCAGCGGTTTGATATCACACATAACTTTTGTATTCTCTTATCTGTTAAAGGTGCAGTAAGTGATTTCTGAGAAACACTGTTGATATTTGAAATCAACCCAAACAAACACACCCCTCCCTTCATTGCTCCGCCCCCAAAATGCATGAACACGCAACTCAAGAGTGGGTGTCTTTTTATCACAGCTGAAGCGAAGCAAAATATGCTTCAATGACACTCAAAACTGTCCTGTTACTACAGCATTACAACAACAGCATATCTTGGCTTTCTGAAACAGAGAAAAACTAATGTTACTCTAGTATGGAGCAGAAACAACTAAACTTTCAAGTGCTGGAAAGCTTTTCTAATATTAACACAAGTCCTAAAGCTCTTGCCTGATCACCTTCTTTTTCCAGTGATTTTCCTCTAAGCTTTTCTCTTTTGTAATGTCTCTCAGCCATCTCTCTTTCTACACACTCGCTGGGTTAAAAACAACCCAAGGGCTGGGTAAATATAGGACAGAACACATGTTGGGTTAATTTTGTTTATTTAACCCAGCATAATGGGTTTATTAATTTTCTGTTGTTCTGTTTCCACCATAACGACGCTGGATCTCGTGCCGGAGATGGCTCGCGTTCGGCGGGGGAACTGCTAACTTCAGACCACCGCCTATGTTTCACTCGTAGCGGAAAAATGTTGTGACTGACTCTATAACCCGTCCATAAATAATCAGCGTACACTTCTGAGAACATATTTTAACATCCTAAGTATTTATATAATGTATCTTTTTGAATAAAATGTTTTATGCCAGGCATCAGGTGTTTTCATCACTCGAAAAGACCGACACGTTGCTTTGCATACAATTAAACCATATACAGCACAATAACTAAATTTTAGATCAAATAAAATGTACAAAAACATGTATTTTACCAAAGACATGCACCAATTTGATGGAGCTGCACTGCTCTCTCCTGAAGAGGTCACAAAAAACACACGATAAATAACCCCTGGGTTATTACATCTGAACCAGGAGCTGGGTAACACAAAAACTACCCAAAACCCTGGAAAAATTACCCCCCAAAATTACCCAAAAGGCTCAACCCATGACTTGGGTAGAAAAAATAACCAAAGATTTTTTAGAGTGCAGTCTTTTTTCAAATCTTCCTCTTGCTAACTCTCTCTCCTCCCCCATCATGAGAGGACACGCCCCTACTGCTGATTAGCTCACTCTCTCTCCTCCCCCATCATGAGAGGACACGCCCCTACTGCTGATTAGCTCACTCTCTCTCCTCCCCCATCATGAGTGGACACGCCCCTACTGCTGATTAGCTCACTCTCTCTCCTCCCCCATCATGAGTGGACACGCCCCTACTGCTGATTGCCACACTCTCTCCTCCTCCGTCATGAGTGGACACGCCCCCTACTTCTGATTGGCTACAAGTGTGTTGTGCTGCTCAGTCTGATCCACTTTCAACAGCGTTTCTCAGAAATCGCTTACTGCACCTTTCAAGGGATAGTACATTCAAAAATGACAATTCTGTTATCAATTTACTCACACTCGTGTTGTTCCAAAACAGGTTTGACTTTCTTTCTTCTGTGGAACATACAAGAATGTATTTATATATTTATGTTTCACAGACAAAAAGAGAGTCATACAGGTTTGGAACGACATGATAATGAGTAAATGATGACAATTTACATTTTTGGGTGAACTGGCCCTTTAAATCACTAATCATCATGCCCAAGTACAGGTTTATTAAGATGCAGAATATCTTGCTTTGTGTTCAGCAGAACAAAGATATTTCTACAGGTTTGGAAGAACTTGAGGGTGAGTAAATGATGACAGAATTTTCATTTTTGGGTGAACTATCCCTTTAAGCCTTTTAATTTCGTTCCTATAGATGAAATATGACAAGGAAGGACGTTAGTATCCCTCCTTGCCAAACATATGTTTATACTTTGAGAGACGATATCTGATGAATAGTGCTGTTCTGTGTCTGTTTGCCTATATGACAGAAAGCTGTTGGTTTCTAAACTAAACTGAATTGAGATAATCCTCAGTTTAAATCAGTTATGGTAACTCATTGGGTTTTACAATACATGCAATACATTATTAAACAAGATTGTTTAATAAGTTGCTAAGGTGTTGTAAGTGATTGTGCGTAGCTATGCAGTTGAAAGGTTGTTGAAGGTGGAAACTGTTTTAGCAAGGTGGTTCGCCTGTTTTATTATCAAGTTCGTAAATGTCTAATTGCCTGTAATAAAGCACACCTGTTCTCAAGAAACGACACATTTTAAGGTATCATGCAATGAAAACTTATGAAGTTTAATATTTAGCTAAGAGGGGTTTATTCAAATCCCTATCTCAGTATGAACAATAGTAACAGATGCTTGCACTACTACTAATAAGCAATTATTAGGAATGATGTTAGTCAATGTAATGTGCCCTGTAATAGACGTCTACTAAATAAGAGTATGAAAAGGCTTTTTTGTTCGTAATGGGGGTCATAATGTTCTTCAGAAGCACAGAGCACATGTTTAGCCTGAGGCCAAAGGCTCGAGGGTCACAGCGACCTGCCAAGGCCGCTTGCAAAAGCAAACAACGAAAAGAGAGGGAAAGAAAAACTCAAGACGTTGACATTTTGGCTGGAGAGGAAAGCTCATTCGTCTATCTGCATCTGAAAGGTCACTGCATTTTGTGTAGCGTCAACCCTGCGTGTGAAGAACGCGGGAGATGGAAAAACAAACTTGGTGTGACCACTCAAAAAGCAAAAACAGCACAGCAGGAACTCCAACAAAGAGCGGAGGTGGAGGGTTAAATAAAAAATAAAAACTCAGCCGCTCTTTGACTTTAAAACTGACCTTTTCATCTAAGAAAAGACTGAAGAAGAGACAGAATGAGGAGGAAATAATGGCTGCTGAGTTAGCCTGACATTATGGCCATCAAAGTCTGTGTGCCCAGTATGACTTCACCGTTTGTGCATCTTTGAAGACACCAGAGGAAAGAAGAACACATGGTTTTGTGTGAGCTATGATTATGTGGCCAATATGCTGAACAAACACATATTGTGCATAAACAGACACATTTCTCATACAGAACTTCATATGGCAAGAGCCCTGGTTTGGTGTTCATTTGAGTCTTCCAGATTAAGGGTTTGGTTAACACCCAAAATACTCCATCATGAACAAACATACGTGTGAAAAAGAGAGAGCGAGAGAGAGAGAAAAGAAACGAGAGATAGGCTACAGGATACTGGCCTGTTTGTAAATACAGTACACAGCTGTAGCGATTTAACTCAAGAGGGGAAATATTAATAATTATTCATAACTCAATATGATTTATCAATTATGATTAATTATGAATATGTAAATCGGTTAANTATAAGTACCCTGTATCTGTAACAGGACACCTAGTTCTGTCAGTGTGTTAGCTACATTTGGGATGTTGGTTGCAGTTTTAGGGGGATGGGTTCACAGAACCTTGATAGTGGGAGTGAGTTTATGGGTAATTCATTAAATACAATGAATAATTGTGTGGCTGATTGATCCAGACGCTACACAGCGTAAAGGAGTACCTCTGAACATAAAGATATATTTCTATAATTATCACAGTTACAATTAATGGGAAGATGGCAAAATACAAAATTGTATTAAACATTAGGGCTGGGACAATACATCGATTCGCAATACAATCCTGATATTTTCTCTCTCGAATCAATTCTGAGCTTAGTTTTTAACCGCACACTCAAATGCTCATGAAGAAGAGCGCTGGAGAGCACTTGTGCATTTGGTCATGTAAGAGGTTAAATACATTTGCACCTCGGCTCAGAATGTTTTTATGACGCGAGATTGATGTAAACACAGCCCACTGCGAACACCCTTGTAATTCACTTCAACCTTTTTGAACTTTATGAATGTTTATTTTAAGTTTAAGTGGTGTGTGTAAAGGAATTGTAAGCAAGCAGAGTATGTGTGCTTCTAAAGCTAAGAATCGATTCGAGAGAGAATTGTAATACATTTGGAAAATATCAGAATCGATTCAGATTCATTGTATCGCAAATCGATAATCGATGTATTGTCCCAGCCCTGTTAAACATATACTTAATAAAAAAATAGAACAATATGTCATCTTACATCATATGTATCTGTGAAGTAAATAAATTAGGCAATTTTGCTTAAAGGTACACTATTTGTAACTTCTGGCCCTCTAGTGGTTAAAAACAAAATTGCATGCATTTTGTGGAAGAACATTGCTTTGGTTGTGCTTCGGCTCTGCTTGACTGTGAGGATGAATATTGTTCTTTCTCCTAACTAAAAAAGAGAAAGATTATCCTACTGCTCATAAAACATTCAGTATATTACCTTGTCAGTAAATGACAACAAAAAAAAAAAAAAATGAATTAGCTCTGCTGCAAGAGTATTTCTAATACAACGGACGAGGGAGTGATGGCAAATTTGACATCTTTCTCTCTTCGGACCAACATACTCAATCTCTCTTTTGGAAAGTCGTGGAAAGTCTATCATGGATTTTTTCTTTGCCATATTGGCAGAACCTGATTTCACCAAGTACAACATGTGACTAAATCAACATATTTGTTGATCAAAGATTGAACAAGATTCCAATAAACCAATCAAATTTGAGGGACAAGGTTACAGTTTATGTCAAGTTTATGCTTACAACCAGGGTTAGGTGCTTCTACATCAGTGTTATTCACCTATCATTTCTCTCTGATTTTAGGAATAACTTATGGGTAGGGTTAAGTTTAGGGGTAGGGATAGGGTTTGGATTAAATTTTCGGACAGGAATGTTGTTCCAGGATCAATAAGGATGCACATAGCGTTCTACATCTTGCTACATCATGTAAATGATGCCAGTACAGCAGTCAACAATCTTCTCATTTTGTCTACTCTCTTTAGATTTTAGTTCCCTAATTTTGTTATTGCATAGAAAACCTTTGTATGTCCAGATGTGGCATATTTACAATTTCACTCGCCCAGCATTCAAAGGTAGGAAAATCCCCATTCCACATTTGAAAGATTTCCTTTCCTGGTGTGACCGTGCCAACAACGATAGAGCTTGCATGTCACATTTGCTCTCAGTGAATCAACACCAAGGATTGTAATGAAGCACCACTCCCTCTCGATTGCTGTACAGTAGACTGTTAAGTACACTACATGAATGCAGCTTGGCATGTGCACAATGAATGAGATGAATGAGAGTTCTGTTCTTTATCTGCTGCATTGAGGGGAAAGACCTTCTGTTGGGGAGATGTATTTGATGTGCTTTGAACTGTATCAATGTGTGTCATACATGTATTGACCTTGCACTTGCTCTCAAGGTTCTCCTCCCAAACTTCATTATGAACTTGCACTCACAGATCCTCGCCCTCCTTCTGAACTCTGGAGTGGTTGATGTCTATTTACTTTATTTGAAATCAACTTGGAAACTCCCTGTGATTACACAATTAAATCTGACCAGTTAAGAGAGAAATGTGTGTATAGGATCTCAGAATCATAAATTGTCCAAATATCTAACTAGGTCTAATTAGCAACTACACTCTAAAAACTGCTGGGTTAAATATGGACAAAACCAGGGATTGGGTTGTTTTCACCCAGCCATTTTTTTCAAGCAATTTTGGATTTATTTTTTTAGCCAGCAATATAGTAATATAGTAAAAGGCGTGTTTTTGCTCACCCCCAAATAGGGGCAAATTTGTGGGGTATTATAAGCTGAAACTTGACCAGACCAGAGACTTATATTACATCATGTGAAAGAGGGCATAATAGGTGCCTTTTAACCCAACCTGCTGGGTTTGTCCATATTTTACCCAGCTTGGGTTTTTTTAACCCAGCATTTTTTAGAGTGTACAGATTTTGCTCTCTAATATTTATATTATGCAGTAAAAAATGTATTGCTACAATAAGATATTTTATTTAGAAGTATGGAAGCTTGTTTCCACCACTGAAAATAAAAATAAAAAAGGTAACTGGCTTTTTATCTCACAATTCATACTTTTTTTCTCGCAACTGTGTTTACATCTTGCCATTCTGACTTTTTTTCTCAGAATTGCATGATATAAACTCACAATTGTGAGTTATAAAGTCAGAATTGTGTGTTATAAAGTCGTAATTGCATCATATAAAGTCGCAGTTCTGACTTTTTTTACTCAGAATTGTGAGTTTGTCTTGCAATTCTGACTTTGTAACACGCAATTGCGAGTTTATATCACGCAATTCTGAGAAAAAAGTCAAAATGGCAGGATGTAAACTCACAATTGCAAGTTATAAAGTCAGAATTGCATGATATAAAGTCATATTTTTTGCAATTTAGGTATAAAGTCAGTTATAGTGTCAGAAATGCGAGGGAAAAAAAGTCAGAATTACGAGAAAAAAGTCAGAATTATGAGTTTATAACTCACTATTCTGACTTTATTTCTCACAATTGTGAGTTTCTCACAATTCTGACATTATAACTCGCAATTGCGAGTTAAGTAATAAAGTCAGAATTGTGAGATATAAACTCGCAGTTGCAAGAAAAAGGTCAGAATTGCGAGAAAAAAGTCAGAATTGCGAGTTTATATCTCAATTTTGAGTTTATAACTCGCAATTCTGACTTTTCTTTTCGCAATTGTGAGTTTATATCTGACAATTCTGAGAAAAAAAGTCAGAATTGTGAGATGTAAACTCTCAATTGCGAGAAAAAAGTGAGACAAAAAGTCGCAATTACCTTTTTTATTTTTTATTTAGTGGTGGAAACAAGCTTGCGTATAAAAGCTATTTAAAAATAAATTCAAAACAAGGTTTTCATACAGTATACACAGTCCTACCTTTTTAATCCTAAAATGTATGTGGGTGTCATTATTTGGTGTGTAAGTGGAATATTCATCTGCCATTCCATGAATCCATGAATCATGTGGACGAATTGTTTTCATATTTAGTTAACCATTTTTAAAATCATTTCTATAATGGATTGCAGTAATACACCTACATGTGGGTCAAAATAGATCATTTTAGACTATTATCTCTACATTACAGAGGCAATGTCAAAGACCCCCTGTGGTGAATTATGTCTATATAATGTTTTTAATATGCTTTCAAACAAATTCATATGTCAACACCATTGCTGAGTATTTTCTCCTTAAAACTGCAGTGAACCAAAAACAGTCTCAGATGGTGTTTTTTACGTCAAAAACTACCTTGTTATCCAATCACTTCAAAGTGCGGGCAGGGCTTTAGCATATCATTAACTCTGCTCTAAAGCAGGGGAGTCGAGAAGTTTCAAGAGAAGCCAGGTTATCCCGGTATATTTTTCTGTTGATATGAAAAATCAGGTACTTTTAGCAGTATAGCAGGTGAATTATGTATATGATGTAGGCTATATTATAATGTTATGATGAACTATATGCCTTTCTCCACTGACGTTCTAAGCTTTTAGATACTGATTTTTAGAAGGCAGACTGAGATGGAGAACGGGGTCTCTGAGCTGGTGTGAGTGAGTGGAGGCGGGGCTAATTTGCATATTCATGGCTAAATTAAGTTACATTCTAGCTATTTTAAGGCATGAAGAATTTGTTTTCACAGGAAAAATGTTCAAATATGTCATTTTGGTGATCTAAGATGAGTTTTAAGGGATAAAATTATTAACTACAGGGGGACTTTAAATTTTAGTGTGGCTACTATCACCATATGTATTTTATAGTTTGTCCAAAAGCTGCTGTCTTGGTCTCATCTGACCTCAGAATCTCTCCCAAATTTGAAATGGGTCACTAATGGCCTCTTTTGTTTCATCTAGGGCGGTGTTATGCTGATTCAGGTCACACAGGGCTCTTATAATAATATGTCATATACAGGTTTAAAATTGAGTTATAGGACAGTTTTGAGTTGGGCAACAGTTTCCATTAGTTGTTCTAATTCTGTGCTGGTGCGTGTAAGTGAGATTAGGGAATAGGAAGTGAGTAGTGCATGTGTGGGTGTTTTCCATGTATGCATGTATGCAGAGAGGAAACCTGGGAGCCAGATAACGTGGGATGTGGAAAGAGGGGGGTGAAGTACCACATTTGGGGAAACTGTTCCACATAAAATATCCCAAAAGCATGAGATGTTAGATGCAAAAGGGACGTGGTTATTTGCACGTCAACTCTTCACAGTGCACATTAGCCATATAATGGCTGACCTTATCCTTGGCTAAAAATTATTAGGTTGATTGATCTTTTATGAACAAATTTTTAATTTGAGAATCAATCGTTTATAAGACAACTTGGCGGAATGATGATGTTCCAGAAACAAGCTTTTTTTATTATTATTAAAAATGTTTTTTCTTGAGTTCGGCTCTAGCACCTTTGAGAATCTTTTGAGCAAGAAGAGGCGAAATGACACGCCCAGGCTTACATCTGCACGCCAGATGGCTCAGTGTCTGTTAGGCGAGCCATAAGCAGCTGCATGTCGTATGCTTTCTTTATGTGCCAGTAGCTGGAGCACCTTTATCGTGTTAACGCTTTCTTGGAATTACGCTCAGACATTCCCTTTTATCCACTAACAGGTTGCTTGTACATTAATATAGGTTGCTCAAGAGTCATGAAATACTGTGCAGTAAGCAATGCATTGCTGAATCCAACTGAAACAGCCTTTTTATAACTAAATAAGGATTTATAACCAGCTAATACATGTTTTCTGGATGTGGTTAGATGGGTTAGAGCAGGATATGAAACATTTAGAAAGCTCACGTTATTGCTTGTTTTCTCCCCCTCACATGACCCCAAGTCACCAATAGATGGCAGGATTGCTTTCTCCATCTGGTGACCTGGAACATGTTGATCTCACTTGCAAATCTTGATCATGCTTTGTGTGATGTAATCCTTCAGGACGCAAGAGGTGTATGTTGTCAGATGTCCTGTGTTATTAAATTACTCCTCTCCTGACCTGACGGTTTGCTCTAATTAGTTCTGTATATAAAGCCATGTGATGGAGGCAAAGCGTTTCATAAGAGGTCACAGGATGCATCAGGCACTGATTATGTTGGTCTCATCCTGTGATCATTACATTTATCCTGTTAAATCATAACATGGCTCAAAGTGTGTCAGCCCAGGTCAGAATAATCCCCAGTTCTAAAGGGGTTGAGGGGACAGAACATTTTCCTGAATCAAATGAAACTTGCGGTCAGTGTGCACCATAACGAAGAGGAAGCAACCAGAAAACTTTGCTATGGCAACAGCCCATTTTTGCTCAAATCACAAGCATGTTGTCCATCTGGGGTTCATTCAGTTTCCTTTACACCCTGCATTTCATGAATCCGTTTCCTTTCCAGGAAATACAGGAAAATAGTTTCTTTGTTTTGTCCGAAAAAAATTGGATCATCCTTCTATCATCTTTTGGTACCTATTTGTCTTCTGTGTCTGTTATTTATTTGTTCACTCTAAAAAATGCTGGATTAAAAATAACCCGAGTTGGGTTAAAAAATGGACAAACCTGGCGATTGGGTTGTTTTAACCCAGTGGTTGGGTTAAATGTTTGCCCAACGTGATGGGAAGTTTTATTTAACCCAAATATTATTAAAAAGTATTATATGGCTGGCTTAAAATTAACTGAAAATATGTTGGAAATTAAAAATCAGACACATAATTACAACACTGTAAAAAGGAATTGTTGGTTTAACTTAAAAAAGTAAGTTACCTGGTTATCTTCAAATTTTGAGTTAATTTAAATAACAAATTTGAGTTAATACAATGAAGGCGATTGGTTTAATCAACAGAAACTCAAAATATGATGTTTTCTGAACTACATAAATGATCTAAGTTGATTTGACAAAAGAAAAAAATGTTATGATGACAAATTATGAAAATATTTTTTTTACAGTATAACAATAATAATCAAAGCATTTATTTATAATCAATTTAATAAAAAATGTTTTGTTTAATTCTTATTCATTAAACTTATTAATCAATGTTCATTTATTAAACATATTAAAACATGTTAATTTCCAACCTATTTTGGGTTCATTTTAAGCAAGCAATACAGTCATTTTTAAACAATATTTGGGTTAAATAAAACCCAAAGTGATTATATGATTTTTAATTTAATTTCCCTGCATTTCATGAATCTGTTTCCTTTCCAGGAAATACAGAAATATAGTATCTTTCAGGCTTATCTTCCTATCCCATTTCAATGCTTCTGTCAGAAAGAGCTTGTTGCGGATCTGAAGAGCTCATAGCTTGGAGCGTCCCGCAGGGGTCCAGGGGGATATTCAGAGTCAGAAAGAGATGCTTCGGATATCTAAAACAGGAGACATTTTAGTCCCTGAATAGCACTGAATCTGTCAATTCCATTTCAGGGAAGCCCAGACAGGTAAATGCAACCTTATCTCCTGGGACGACAGGACATTGTCTGAATGAGAAGATTATTTCAGTGATTTCTAAATATGAAGTTGGCCTTGGAGGTGCCCTCAAACCACACCATCAGGCTGACAAACAAACCCTGTATATGTGTTTGTTGACTGAGTTTCTCATAGTTTGTGTACACTTCACAATCAGTTGAGCTCCGAGTGGTGTTAGAGAAACATTCCTTGTAGATGACGGGAAAAGCGATCCACGTACTTCAACCCCTGTCACAGGAGGACTAGTCATGAACGGAAAGTAGAACATAGGGCGCACTTATTCACTTGGGGGACAGAAAGGAAACTTAAGACCCCTACAGCCTCACTGCATTACAGAGAAAGGAAAATAGCGGACTCATGTTCATATCAATGCTTGTAGTCATAGAGTGTCTTGTAAACTTTCCTATGAACAGTTTATGAAGGTACATATGGAGAAATGAAAGTCAAGGTGTTGTGGCATTTCCCTAAACAAACACTAATGCCACCTAGATGGTGACTGGTCTTTAAATGATCTGATACGTCTAGACTTAGATATAAATGTGTATATTTTTTCCTCTCTGTACACTCTAAAAAAACAGGGTTAAAAGAACCCAAGTTGGGTTGAAAATGGTTGTTTTAACCCAGTAAATGGGTTGTTTTTACCCAGCAGTTGGGTTAAATGTTTGGGTCAATGGGTCAACTATTGTTTAAAGATTACTGTATTGCTTGCTTAAAATGAACCCAAATTATGTTGAGAATTAACATCTATTAATAAGTTTAAAGGCCCGTTCACACCAAGAACGATAACTATAAAGATATAGTTCTAAAAATCTTTCTAAATATAAAAGAATAGCACTGTCCACACCACAACTTTAACAATCTGATCCTTTATAGAGAAACGATGTCATCGGGATCACTTTCAGAACGATTTTTTCCAGTTGTTGAACGATAAAACACTGACAGCCAATCAGAATCCATTTTAATTCAAGGGCTCGCGCATTTAAAATGGCAGAGGACATTGCGGAAAAGTTAATCGCTGAGGGTTCCTTTTCAAGGATCCTTTAAAGAAAATTGATATATTGAAAACAATCGGTCATACCGTCGGAATAAATGGTGAGAAGCGTTAACGATGAGATCATTATGCCAACAGTGTAACATAAAATTACCTCAGATATATCCAGCGCTAGTTGCTTCCTTTGAAGTTGCAGTGAAAAAGACTAGGTGTTGTTTTTATTCCACTCTATTGACTTAACCGTCTTAATTCACTTAGATTAGATCGATTACACTAGCTATTCACTCAGAACATATGCTGAGAACATCTGCTGGTTAAAGCCGTGTAAATGCAACAAGAACAGCAGAAACATGTTGTACATACTTTAAAACCGCAGCGCGAGCTTAGAATAAAGAGACCGTTATCGTTCGTTGATGTGGACAAAAATATAGTCATCGTTATAGTTATCGTTCTTGGTGTGAACGGGCCTTAATGAATAATAATTAATCAATAAACATTCATAAAATTGCTTATTAATAAATGTTCACCTTTTGATTATTATTGTTGCCTCTAGTAATTATGTGTCTGATTTTTCATTTCCAACCTATTTTGGGTTCATTTTAAGTCGCCATATAGTATTTTTTAAACAATAGTTGGCTTAAATAAAACTTTAAAAATTTAACCCAACCTTTGGGTTTGTCCATTTTCAACCCAACTTGGGTTGTTTTTAACTCAGCATTTTTTAGAGTGTAGGTTTCTATGGAAGTATAACACCTCTGGTGTAAATATTTTGAGATAACAGAAGGTTTGTCATCAATTGCATGGGTTAATGTGTCATTAGGCGCTAGTTCAGATCATGTGTCAAGAAAATGCCCTTTTAGCATTCTTTTCCAATGCTTGTTTCTCTATGGTTCGTTCCAGTGGCGTCAATGTCAACTGTTACAAAACGCAGTTCCTGATATTAAAACATATAAAAGCTACACTCTAAAAAATGCTGGGTTAAAAACAACCCAAGTTGGGTTGAAAATAGACAAACCCAGCGATTGGGTTGTTTTAACCCAGCGGCTGGGTTAAATGTTTGCCCAACCTGCTGGGTAGTTTTATTTAACCCAAATATTGTTTAAAAATTACTGTATTTCTTGCTTAAAATGAACCCAAAATATGTTGGAAATTAACATTTATTAATATGTTTAATAAACAAACATTTATTAATATTTTTTTTGAATAATATTTAAACAATAAACATTTATTAAATTGCTTATTAATAAATGCTCATCTTTTTGATTATTATTGTTGCCTCTAGTAATTATGAGTCTGATTTTTTTAATTTCCAACCTATTTTGGGTTCATTTTAAGCCAGACCTATAGTAATTTGTAAACAATTGTTGGGTTAAATAAAACTACCCAGCAGGTTGGGCAAACATTTAACCCACATTCGCTGGGTTTGTCCATTTTCAACCCAACTTGGCTTGTTTTTAACCCAGCATTTTTTAGAGTGTATGGTTATTTGAAGAATTAGACAAAGTATTAAGAGAATGCGCAGTTCGGTTTCATAATCCTAACTGATTTAAAACCACCCAGAGCTAGTTTTCAGCTTCTTTTACTCTTCTCTCTGCTGTCTCTTTAGAGACATCTGTGGCATTTGTGAGATGACAACCTGCTGGGCGGGTTTTTGTAGGGTCATTAAAATTCCTGTTCTTTCCTCTGCTACTTAAAGCTACATGTTGGCTCATGTCCATCTCCCTTCATTGGTGCTGGAAAAATGTGCCCTTTTGCACTGATCTGAGACTTTTGCTCTTTCGCTTGCTAAAATATAGATAAGAACGTTAGTGGCAGAAACCGTTCTTAGATCAGGGCGTAACAGAAACTTCAGAGGTAAAAGCCCTGAAGGGAGGTGAACCTCATTCAAGGGAGAAACAGATACATGACTTTGGCTCTGAAGATGTTTCAGGCGACCTTTAGCCTCAATTTTCCTGCATCCCTGGTGGCCCCAACAAGAGCCTGCCAGATCAAACCCAGGGCTTTGATCAGCACATTGTGAGTGCACACTGGGTGACCTGGTCATGTGCAGATGAGAGAAGAGGGCAGAGAAAGGGAGGGAGGGAGAGCTGCAACTCAAGAACAGGGTATTGTTCCCTCCTTCCTGTCCTCTCCGGGCTAAATCACTACGGAAGCTTTTTTTGTTTTGGTCAGCTCTGCCACCGCCACCTGCCTCTCAATCTCCACCTCTTTTCATAAACCCCCCACTGAAATCCCAGGAGCTCACAAGCCTGAAGAAAATCTCTCTGTAGAGAAACCTCAAGCAGCCATTCACGAGGTCACGAGGTCAAAATCTCAGACATCCTTCAAGCAGACATGAGTAGGTTGTTTATGAAGTTTAAGAAGAGATTTTAGGGAAACACTCTAAACAATGCTGGGTTAAAAACAACCCAAGTTGGGTTGAAAATGGACAAACCCAGCGGTTGGGTTAAATGTTTGACCCAACCTGCTGGGTAGTTTTATTTAACTCAACTATTGTTTAAAAATTACTGTATTGCTTGCTTAAAATGAAGTATTAATATGTTTAATAAATGTACATTTATTTATAAGTTTAATTAATAATATTTAAACAATAAACATTGATTAAATTGCTTATTTATAAATGTTCACTATTGTTGCCTCTAGTAATTATGTGTCTGATTTTTAATTTACAACCTATTTTTGGGTTCATTTTAAGCCAGCCATATAGTCATTTTTAAACAATAGTTGAGTTAAATAAAACTACCCAGCAGGTTGGGTCAAACATTTAACCAAACCGCTGGGTTTGTCCATTTTCAACCCAACTTGGGTTGTTTTTAACCAAGAATTTTTTTGAGTGAATATCCAAGATGGTGGAGAAGGCAAGAATAATGTTCATTTTACATAACTTCTTTCATTCAATTCCAAAAAAAAAATGCTTACAAATAAGTACATTTCTCTTAATATTTATTTTTAAACATATTGCACTCTATAAATGCTGGGTTAAAAACAACCCAAGTTGGGTTGTAAATGGACAAACCCAGTGATTGGGTTAAATATTTGCCCAACTTGCTGAGCAGTTTTATTTAATCCAACTATTGATTAAAAATTACAATATGTCTGGCTTAAAATGAACCCAAATTAGGTTGGAAATTAAAAATCAGACACAAAATTACTAGAGGCAGCAATAATAATCAAAAGCTAAAAAACATATATTAATAAGCAATATAATAAATGTTTATTATTTGATTATTATGGATTAAACATATTAATAAATGTTCATTTATTAAACATATTAACAACATTTTTTGGGTTCATTTTAAGCCAGCCATATAGTAATTTTTAAACAACAGTTGAGTTAAATAAAATTGCCCAGCAGGTTGTGTCAAACATTTAACCCAATCACTGGGCTTGTCCATATTTAACCCAACTTGGGTTATTTTTAACCCCCCACTTTTTAGAGTGTAGCGGCTGTACGCATTTTTGCATTCACACAGTGCTGCTTTTCCATTATTTTATGTGTAAACATACACTAGACGGACGTGTTTGACTTTTGCGACTCGTGTCGGTTTATAGTTACACGATACGTGCACTTACTATAGTAATAACCGTAATGTATGCATAATTACAAGTAACTAACCCTAAACCAAACTTTAACCTTAACCCTAAAGTAAGAACATGTAGTCATTAATTAGTAGTTATTACAAACATCACCTTAAAATCAAGTGTAACCCTCATGACACAGCGCAAAAAATCAAGTGTAACCCATGTGATTTCTAAAAATACAGACGGTTAGCACGATCCCCTGGGGCTGTTCACATAGAATGTGTTTTGCATTTTAAAATGTTTACACGTTCACACTGAAATGCAGTGCAGTGGAAGGCAAAACCGCATTCTGTGTGAATGGTTTGTTACAACAGTTGTTCGTTATTGCAAGGTAATGCCTTTATGATCAGCATTTACAGTGTCAAAGATGACCAACTTCAGAGGTTCAGTGGCACATAAAGTAGATTTGAGTTCCAAATTAATAAGCACGGGTTCCTTTTTAATGTGTAGCAATTATGTATCATTAGCTAAGTATCATTCCGTAATGGAACACACTGTGATGGAAGACGTTCCATTATATGTGGTGTTATTTTGATGCCAGGTTAGCAGATCTTATAACCCAAGAGGGCAAATGACGATTATTAAGAGCGTAAAGAACAGAGCTGCTCTCATGGGAACGCACATACGTCACTCCATTTCACTGTGGATTCCGCTGTGAGGGAGGGCTCGTACCGACATGTCTATACACAAGACACAGAACGTGTTTTGGGCGAGGTACAATGTGAACTTGGTCACAGAGGCGTAGCCATGCAATTGTGTCTTTTTACTCCTTTTAAAGGCATATATAATTTTGCACATTTTGGGAATGACGACACCCTCTGTGGTCAAGTGTGTATCTACTTACTGTCCTAAATTGTGTGCAGGGGTGCTCGTTTCACAATTCATTTGCAGTTTGTTTTAGTAAGGGTGTAAAGTAGCATGGCATTTGCTCTGAAAACAGGTTGTGTCATAATGCAGTGAATAACCTTTCACCTCATTACAGTGACACACCATGGTGTGATGATCTATGACAGGAGTTTCCAAATGGTGGGTCATATCCCAGGACAATATTTGGCTACATTTAGTTATGGTTTCCTTGTTACAGTGTAATTACACACATGTGTATAGTCAGTAATGTTAATTAAGAGCATGCAGGGTTAGACACAACACTTCTCTATTAAAAGTATGTGAACAAAAAAAAACACGAACTAGCTCAAGCCATATATAATCACAACACCTGACGAATTCTGGCATAAGCAAACTAGTGGGGTGAGTCAAAACACATGCACGCATCGGACAACTTCCTGATTTTTTTTTTTCCTCCGTTCCAGCAAGCCAAAGCTCCACCCATTCGCACTGTGATTGGATGAGCGGGTCTTATCGCGCTTGTGTTCCGCAACAGCTGCGAGCCGCTCAGACGCTACTGGAGACGGACGCGGACGCTTCGCTTTGTGGATTAACGCTTTGTCTGTCCTATATGAGAGAGGAGTGCGCATTCACCGGGACGGGCTACTGGCTTCGACAGTAGCATCAAAGGAGTCGGGAAGTTTTACAGGTACATTTGGAAAGGATTTGGAATATATATAGCGTTTAACCGAGTCTAGTCCACTGGGTGGAAACGGAGCGCCGCTTCTGCATTGCGCACGGGTAAAAAGCTCAAATAAATCGTTGAATTCAACCCGATCGTTGTGTAGTGGTAGATCTGGCCGTAATGTAGCGCACTCGTGTGTTGGTGGAAGAATGGGGGCCAGGCGCCGCAGTGGGCAGTGATCGCTTTAACACAGGCAGTACGTGCGAACTCGAACGAGCAGCTATTGGCAACCGGCACGTACGCTCCCAACTCCATGTATCTAGATCAAGCCATCAAAATACTCCCGAGAGATCGTTTGGCTTGCGTTTGACTGATTTTTATCGCAAGGAGAAGCGTAATTAAACGCTCGCAAAGGATAAAACAAGACGAACATTGGTATGCTATAACCTTGAATGCGTTAAATCACAATTGCGCTGCTTTTGGTTGGTGTTGATGCACTGTAAAAGAAAAATGAAAGCTTAAATTTGATTGCTGCTTTAAATGTATAATTTAACTTAAAGATATAAGCTGCATTAAGATACATATTTTCGTTCACTTTGAATTTAATTATGAGAAAGTAGCCTTTTGTTGAAACGGCTAAAACGCGTTAAAGCGCGGTTGTTACAGATTAAATGGATGTTGTTATCATAATAATAAACATTGTTTTTCAGTGTGATGGGGGAAGGGGGGTCTTGAAAGAAACTTTCTGTTCTCTAATGCCACCTCCTCTCTTCTCGAGAAAGGAAAGGTTTCAGCTTACGCCCAATAAAGTGTTTTTATCAGTCACCTTAATGCCCGTCACGAAATGAGCTGATAGCGCAAGCCATCACGCCTAATAAAGATATGACTAATGCGATGTAATGGTGGTTTTAATGTGTCATTTTTAACACTAAGTCACGCGACATACATAGTATGCGTTACAGCAATTGGATAAAATTAAACAGTGTGTGAATTATTCAATGACTTTCAGGGAGGGATTTAAAATAAATAGTTTCATTTTAATCTCGTGCAATCCAAAAGTGTCTTTTGACACCTCTAGGTAGTTAAGTACAATAAAGACACATTAAACAAAACGTTTAAAGGCACAATATGTACGATTTTTGGATTAAAATATCCAAAAACCACTAGAACAGGGTTATATATTAGTTGCGTCCCAAATGACGCACTATGCACTTATACACCATGTACTTGTGCACTATGCACTCATCCATGTAGTGCGTGAATTGTTTATGGTTATTTTGTCATTTAACATCGGAGTTTGATACCCTCTCCCCCTCAGCTACGTAATTAAAGCTGCGACAGTTGAGTGCACGAAGTGTCCAACATTCCACACTTCGTTTTTTCCGTTAATTTAGTGCATCATCCGGGTATTTAAAGTGCACTTTTTCTGTTTTGGAGTTTTCTGTGTGAACGCACTACTCGAACTATTTATACTTAAAAACATCATAGATAAGTACGCGAATTGGGACGCACCTAACTGTTGACTTGTGTAGGCTGCTTACATTATCCCAGATGTTTCCAAGAATCCAGAGAAATAAGTCATTTTTACATAGGACATGGGCCGTGTCCTTGCGTCGCCTATCAATGACATCAAACCTGCGTTACCCTCGAATTTCGGTTTTATTTAGTAGAAACCATGGAAACACTAGAGACGCTTTAATATATTATGTTTTATTAGACGAGGGAACAACTGTTTGGATACATTTATAGACAGAAAACTAATCATTGTTATCAACCGTTCTTATTGTTTGACTCTTGTTTTCTTGATTTACAGTGAGTACCATGCTTTACCATGACTAATATCGATCTGCATACTGCAGTTTCATAGCAGCCGCCGAGTGAACGCAGAGTAACTAACATCACACACTCAAATGTATCTAATATGATAAAGAGCGCTGTAACGTTAATAATCTCCCATTCCGATTCTTTTCCACCAGCTGTGAGGTAAAGACGACGTCTCCCTAGAATCCGCGCTCAATCTCGGTGTCATCAAGCTACGCCTTTGTTTCGAATAGGCGACCTCTAGTGGCGAAAAACTACATAGTGTGCCTTTAAATCTATAGTGATAGCCTAAATAATGCAACATGTTCTCCAACCAATACGACCATATAGGTCATTTGTCACTTCCCTGAAATACGACTCATAGGAGCGTTTACTAAAGTGGCGCCCCTATCGACAACAGGACACTTTCATTTTAATGCATTATTCCCTTTTATATGCATCATATTTCGGGTTTCGCGTAGCTCAACTGGTAGAGCATTGCAATAACAATATGCAATCATGTGATCATGCGATCGTGGGTTCGATCCCAGAGAACACATGTGCTCATAAAGTGTAAATGCTTTATAAATCACTAAGGGTAGGTTTAAAAAGTCCACACACTGCATGTAAATGAACACACATTTTGATTGGTAATGACAGTCATACAGACGTAACACGACACTGTCATTATTTTTACGGCCACTAGAGGGCACATGACTTCAAAACGTAAATGTAGGTCGTAATATGGTGCTTAAAAAACGACCTATAGGGTCGTTTTTTTTGGAGGACAGTCTCAAATAATGGCTAATGCTAATGTTTTGATAATACGATGTCAGATATTTATCTAAATGGGAAGCGCTCCAGCAGAGTAAAGTTGCTATAGTAGGTGAACATGACTTTTTATTCAATATATAGCATCTGTTTAGCTGCACTGACAAGACAAGTTTAATAGTACTGTGGTGGTTGCGCAATCATTTTTTAAAACAATGCTTATTTGAGAACCCCCATCCATTTTGTTTTCACACCCTGCTCACAGACAATTTACTCTTGTTGCTCTGTTTTTATGTATAGGTGTCGTGGAGACTTTTTTGCACCATGCAGGAGGCAGTCGACACCGCCGAGCCCGCTTTAGCTCTCCCCATGGAGACCGGAGAGTTCGCCGAGCGGCAGATGGGACTCCCCGACAAGATCCCGTTAGTGAAGCCCTACTTCAAAAAGAAACACGCACAGAGAAAACTGGACGCAAAATGCTTACGCGCTTTAGAGGACCCTATTTTGAGCACGTTATTAAACTCAGATGCTCTGGTGTCAGGGGACGGAGTGTTTGTTCCACGTAACCCGCCTCGGCCTCAGCGGAATATATGCACCGCTTCCGTGGAGAAGCAGTCGAGGATTAGTCAGGTGTGCCTGAAGGAGGAGGATGAGGAGGAGGAGGAGAGCGCGGACGCCGACGTGGCCGCGAGCGAGCTCGTGGTGGAACAGAAGGTGACGGATATTCAGCGGGTGTCAATAGACGCTAATGAGCGTCGCTTCCCACCCCAGGAGCGCGTCGAGGCGGTGCCCTCCTCTAATGCTTCGGGGTCGAAGTTAAATGACATCTACACCGCTGAGACTTTGCAGGGTGCAAATTGCCTCGCCACCAAAGAGGGCGAGATCTTTCAGGATAAAAGCGAGGAGGCCTCTTTGGATCTAGTGTTTGAACTCCTGACCCAGCTCCAGTATCACACGCATCAAGGGGATGCTGTATCGATCTGTGTGGATTTCCTCCAGGGCGTTTGCATCTATGGCAGTGACTGTGCCCATCATCACACCGTTTTACCTTACCACTGGCAAATCCGCAGAGCAGATACGCAGATCTGGCAGAGCATAGCGGACGACTCTCAAGAACAACTGGAGAGGCTTTATTGCAACCCTGACAACGAACATGTCAGACTTAAGTTTCTGTAAGTGCTTGTGGTTTCGGCCGCTTTTCGTTAAATGCTCTTGAGCAACTTCAATCATTTATGCTTTACCCGATAAAGGCAAGTAAGTAGAGCAAAGCTAAGCATGTAGTTCAGTGAGAAAACAGACTAAATTGGTGCACTGGTATGAGTCCCTGCTGGAAAAACCCACCTAAACCAGTCTGGTTGACTGGTCTTATCTGGCCAAAACCACTCTGAAACCAACCAGAGAGACCAGCAAACCAACCGAGGCTGTTGTTTTGCAGTGATGTGTATTGAAGGAGAGTTAAAGAGTGCAGTGCGTGACAGGAAGTCGCCTTGTGTGTTGTGGATGAGGTATATGTGACTAAGAGATTGCATCTTTCCTATAAGCCTTCCGTTGGCTTGCCTGTCATGTGGAAGCGTACTGACAGCTGTAAGCCGTGAACGTGCACGACCCGCCTCTGCTTAGTTCGCACACACATACACGCGCACGCACCCACTCGCTGCGGCTTGCGCTCGGGCGGTCACACGCACTCGTCGCTCAGACAGAGAAGGGCTCACACGCAGACTTGCTCTCAAACACGCAAATAAACGAACTTTAGAGACGCGTGCAATTATGCACACGCTCACCCACCCACATTGGCTTTTTTCATGCACACACACATTTAGTCTCAGTAAATGCCTTTGTTTTATTTTATTGATCATTTACTCACACATGCACACAAACAGCCTTTAGACTTCCCGATCATCGTTGGCACAATTTTTGCCTCTGAGCTGAAATCATAGTGGCTTCGACCCAGCCAAGATTTTTTATTTTCCCTAAACAAAAGGGCCCTTTTGTTTGAGCGAGTCTTGTTTAGGTCCCAGGCCTGATCTGTATGCAAAAGCGGTTCGCGAAAGGAAGTGCACTTGGTCATGACAAAGCAAAAGAGACAGTGATTTTAATGCTCACCGTGACGCAGCTCCTGGCTGCTTCCTTCTTGAAGATAGCATTGTCGATTTGTCATGGAAATTCTCCTGCGGGACAGACGACTGTTTAGGGTGTCTTTGTCTACAGAGTTTAACTGTATCTGTCTCTGTTGGCTCGATTAGCCCATGTGCTTTCAGAACCGTGGCTCCCGGTGACCTGTTTCATGTTTATAGCTAAAGCCGACCATTAACCTCCTGCTGGTTCAGGGGTAAAGTGAGACCCGCAGAGCCTGTAAACCACACCCTTTTCTGCTGACCCCCATCTTTTTTGTTTGTGTGGGGGATTTTTTTTTCTCTCTAGAAGAAGTCATTGTGTAATGTTACAGAGCAGAAATGAGAGGGTTTATGTGACAGACGCCATTGGGCACTGAATGTAATTGCTTTAGATTAAAATCAAACTAAGTGGCATTTATTTGAAAGAAAATAGCAAGGACTTTTCAAGTGAAAGGGTTATTAACACATATACTCCAACAGTTCAGAATTAAGGTCGAATAAAGACAAAGATGTCCAAAATGGCTTCCTAAATCTTCAAATACTACTGTATTTTTGAATGCCGAGACACAATGTTAAACTTAATGGCATTTATTTGAAAGTGAAATAGCAGACAAGGACTTTCCAAGTGAAAAATGTTAGAAAAAGGCAAGGGTTTTAAATGAAAAATCAGTTTAGAATTAGGATACAGTATTTAGACACTTTCTGGTTGTCAAACAAAAGGCAAATGAATACAAAAATTGCTTCTTATATCTTGGTTTGACATTTTGTTTGTTGACTGAGTGTCTAAATGCTTTGGGCGACTGTATTTTTGAATGCCAAGACACAATATCAAACATAATGGCATTTATTAGAAAGAAAAATAGAATATGAGGAATTTTCAAGTAAAGCATTTAAGAAAAATCATTCGATATATACAGTTTGAATTATGATACAGTATTTCTGGTTACCAAACAAAAGGCAAACAGGTACAGAAATGGCTTCTTAGATCTTGATTTGACGTTTTGTTTTTAAATGCAATGCTAATCATTTTTGTCCAAATACTTTGGGTCTGTTTTTTAAAAGATCACTTGTCAGGCTGTTACTGTTTACATTGGTTCTCAGTAAGGGCTTTCTTCTCTATTGTATATATCCTAACAAACGGATGAGCCTTTGCCTGATGAAAAGTTTTTCATTTTTGTGTCATTGTGCTGCAATGCGTGAGAGCTGTGACCCTTGACCTGACGGTTGCGTCTCCATGGGAGCAGCTGAGGGTGAGATGAGTGTGTTTGTCACACAATCTCAGTATGCACCAAGGGCACGGTGACCTGAAACCAAGGTGTTTGCATGTGTGTTTGCGTGTGTGAGAAAGGAGATAACGCCTTAGACGGGCCATGAAATTATTCACATGGGTGAGGTCTCTTGACTTTTCACTCTTCAACGTCACTTTGACTCATAAAATTTGTTCTTCCTGGATTCTTTCTCTCTTGCGCTTTTTAAGAATGTGCTGTGGTAATGAAGCATGTTAATGAACACGGTACAGTCATTGGGGTGGGTGATTTAATCAAAATCTTATATCACAAAATGATTAATTCTATTTCACAATAACGATATAGTTATTTTTGCTTTAAATACATTTATTATGATATCAATTTCAGTATCACAAAAAATGAATACTAGCCTAACATAAGAAAAAAACCACTCTGACGCTCACTGAAGACAAGTAAACAGTCAGAGATAAAACAGGAACAAAGAAACTAATTACAACAGAACAAAGACACAAATGAAATAGACCTGAAAAACCTCAAGCACTAGATAGGCATAGAAATAGGCTACTACATAAACTGTATAAAGTAATCAAATGTACAAAAACACTGCATAGCCTTTATTATGTAAATTAAATATACATTTATTCAAATTAAAGTTACAAAAGTGGTTCAGTCAAGAGCAATAAGATAGTCTGATTAACATTAATAGCACAGACGGCTGCAGATATATTAGGCTGCTGTCACTTTAAGACCGAATGCACTGATCTAATACACTGATACACATGCGCTTACTTTCTCAACTGTTTACGTTCACTCACGACATAAACAACTGTGTTTACAAGGATACTCGCAAAGACGGCCATTTTGACACATAAGCGTTTGTATTTGACTGTTCAAGCCCCATAAGGCGGCAAAAAGAAATCAGTTCAGTACTCGCACGCTGTATGAGCAGCAGCTTTATATGTGCGTGTTTCAGGTGTGCGCGCTCAGAAACCAAAATGAATCCTCTTTCGCTGCGTATTGCACTTGAACGGTTTAAATCACTTGTTTTTAAACTGCAAGGCTTAAAAACGCATTCAAATGATAAGCTTTTGTGACGCCGCGTCACGCTAACGTCACATGAACTTAATCGCGATAGAGACAATAGTTCAAAATCTCCACCGGTTAATCGTTAAACTCATAAAAAGTACTTTCACTTACAAAAATGGTATTCTTGCAGTAAATACCATGATACATGAATTTCAGTACCATGGTATACATCGAAGTGTCATCTGACATTACCGTCGTATTCTTGGAAGTACCCAATATAAATTATTTCCATGATATATTTGATAGTATTATCATATTAAACCATAATACTGCCGTGGGGGATTGTATATATTTAAAATTACAATGGTAGTACCATCATTTTACCATTGTAACAGCATTCATACTGGTTATATTTTTCCTCTTTCATTCAATTATCAAAGTGTTGTGTGTGTGTGTGTGTGTGTGAGTGAGATCATAAAGAGCTCTATTTTCTCTTTCAAATGTGCTTTCTAACATAAACAAAAGCTGCCAAATTTTGCAGCTGAAGTATGTTTATGTGTTTCTCTCTTGCTGAGAGGGACAAAGACAAAGAAAAAAGAGCCAAATAGTGTCTGGATGAACAAACAGTTCCGTCATAGTCTCTCATGGTGCACCAGTAGTGCACGTCCCGTCAGTCCTTGGCCTCCAGAACATCCTTAGAGTTTTTGGAGACTTTTTCTTCTCCTACACACGAGCGCAAGAGGGAAACGAGAGTATTTATTTGCCCACAGCTCTTCTGTAGCGTGTCCTCCGTGAATGGAAACAAAAAATGAGAAGTTGAGTGTTGATTGAGGTTGATTTATTCCCTTAAACATCTTGAAGAGGAAGAATGGAAAGCCCTTTGCGCTTCATAATCAGCTGTCAGTCAGAGACTTTATTACAGCAGAGTTTTCGTGTAGATATCACGTTATTACTAAATGATAGCGCTTGTTTTTTTGGACCTGTGTCATGAAGCTTGTACGTCTTTACTCAATCCGCTTGTGCCAGAAATGTCTATTCGCACCTGATTATTTTAGTTCAGTGACAGGTACATCCTTCCATAACGCAATAAAACTAGATAGTATAGACAGCTTCATTGATAAATTTAGGAGTGATATATTTTGGTCGGATTAAGCTGTTCAACTTCAAGTGTTAGACATATTTGTGATGGGAATCAGTCATCTGTTGAATAGCTTTTCTTGGCTGCAGTCAGTGCGTTGTGGGATTAAAATGCTTAATCATAAGCCAATGTAAGCTATGAATTGTCCAAAAGTCACCTGGTTGAACCTTTAACCATTGCTGGTATTCATTTAAAGGGACAGTTCACCCAGAAATAATTTTTTTCATTTACTCACCCTTCATAATGCATATGAATCCAGCGGTTTAATCCAAGTCTTCTGAAGAGACATTATTTCATTTAGGCTTTTATTCACACATACACATTGATCAACAAACATGCATAGAGCACATCAAATATGGCGATTGGAATCTCAAACATGCTTTCTTGATGTGAGAACCAATGAGGTTCGTTCTTTCATCATTTACTCACCCTCATGTTGTTTCAAACCTTTCTTTCTTCTGTGGAACATAAATGTCTTTGTGTTTTTTATGTCCATACAATGAAAGTCAATGGGGTCCAAAACATTCTTCAAAATATCTTGTGTATTCTGCAGGATAAAGAAAATCACACAGGTTTGGAACAACATGAGGGTGACAGAATTTCCATTTTTGGATGACCTATCCCTTTAATAGCATCACATTCAGATATTTTCGGTTTCGGTGTGTAAATGTATAACTATATATCATATAACCTTAAAAGGTGTTTGCACGTTACTGATATGACTTCTGCAGTTGCCCTGCGTGTCATTGTGTGTGTGTTTTGTATCTGTTTGCTGAGTGTGTCTCATTGCTGAGTTTACCACCCGCAGAGGTGACTGCCTTATCTCAGGGTAGGTAGTGTGTGATCAGGTGCATATGTGAGTGTGTGTGTTTGTTTAATTCTTCTCAGACTGTGACGCTGGTGCTGGGTGTGAATAATGCTGGCATGCGGGCTGCTCAAGCTGAGCACGTAAAAATGAGTTGTTTTATGTTTATGGGATTAAGGAGGTTGGAAAAACGCACTGTATTTTGGTGCGTTGGAATGAGGGGCAGTAGAGCGTGGAAATATGAAATGTCTCTCTCTTGGATCTGGTCTGCTTTGTTTCCCCAGTCGACCGTCTGACACAGCAAACCACAGCTGGCCCAGAGGTGCCTTTTTACTGGCGATTGGAGCATATGTGCCAGGAGAGGTTAGAGGCTAATCATTGGAGCGTGTCTCTCAGAAGTGGTTGTATGTGGAACATGCCAGTCCTGACGTAGACTTTCGGTTCGGGCATGCTCAGTGGCGTACAAGGTTTTTAAGGGCTGCTAATCCTTCACACTTCATGCATTCCCTTTCTCTAGCTCGCTCTTTCAGCCGCCTCCCTCCCCTAGCGTTGACCCTCTTAGCAAGGTTTCTCTTCGATACCCTGGGTTTGTGTGCGTTTAGAGCTGGTGAAATCAGCAGAATTGTGATTTAGCTTTTGGAAAAGCAGAACTGTATAGTATTTTAGTGTGCCAGCTGGGCTCGAGTTTCCCTGTTTTGCAGAAGTGCTGGGTAACGAGAATGGCCTATGTTAAACCGAAGCCGAAAATCGAATCAATTTGGTCATGTAGGGTGAATTCAGGCTGAATGGGACACTTTTTCCCAGGCATCTCAATGGCAAAAAGTGTCCCAAACAACCTGAATTCAGTTAAATATGCTTGTCGCTGTTCTCAGTCCTTAAAGTCTGCATGTAATTAAAATTCACCCCATCTATAGTTAGTGATCTTCTTGTGAATGATTCATGTATGAACTTTTGACATAAAATTGAATCAAAATATCAAATATAACTTAATCTTAAATATAATATAACTTAATCTTCCGGTTAAATGACAGACTTCTCTTTGGTGATGTAAGCCGGACTTATCCCGTAATTTAGTCGGCCTAAACCCCACCCCTTTCATACTATTGGCTGCAAGCTCGTATTCAGATCTGCCTCCATCCAATCAACAACCAGACAGAACCAAGTCTCCGCCTCATATGCAACAGTCCCCGCCCGCTTTTTCAGAGGCGCTGGTTCTGGAAGTTTTTTTCCTGAATCAGCTACGAGGTGAATCACAACACTACAAACTTTGATTTGAAGCAAAAAAGTTTGTGAAAATCGGACAAAAAAGCAAAGGTACAAGACTGTGTACTTAGTGGCTTTAATGAGGGAAAGAACTACAATCCCATGAAGCATTGCGAACAGCATAATGAAATTAAAAACGATGGAGAAATATAAAACTACTCATTTACGAACGTTGATTATATGCATAAAAACAATGTATTTTAAGTTTATTGCAAAATATGCATATATATACAAACATTTTAGTAAAGCGTAAAGAGATCGATTACATCATTCGCAGTGCTTCATGGGAGTGGGCGGAGCTAAAGAGCTGTTTTGGAGAGTGTTGCTTGTTTCGACTCTCTGATTGGTGTAATTTCTGTACAGCATCATGGGTAATGTAGTTTTTCACCAGGAATTCCACTGTTAAACAATTATTTTAAATTGCGGTCTGACGGCTTATCAAATACCATCGATTTTACAACCTTGTAGCTCACAGTCTTTAAAAGGTTTATAAGTTATTGTTCAAAATCAATATCCTTATGGAGAAAAAGAATGTTTTTATTTCCAGAACCCGAATGTTTCACTCTATAATCCATTTCTCTCTGATGTATTTCTTTCCGTTTTATTATGACTTTAATCTTGTTCTGTACACACAGGCTATTTTTACAGAAGTTAGAATTAAATCATTCTGTCAAACATTTTTGGGAAAAGTCTGACAGTTACTAGCATTTCTTAAAATTAAATTTGCACTAAATTGTGTATGAAATTGAACTAAACAACTAATTGTAAATGCAGTGAAATCAATCTCTTTTGGATTCCGACTAAATCTTTTGACTCATATTTGTTGACTTCTGTCTGCAGACAGAAGAATAATTTAGGGGATTTCAACCTTCATTTAAATGTGGTTGTTTACATGGCTTTTAAATTGTGAAACTAAGACCTGAAACATAAGTACATGAACAAAAACAGTTCTCTTTTTATTATCTATTTCATGTGGTGTTGCGTTTTATGGTCAGTTTTCTCTGTAAACTCGTGCACTGGCAAAACATTTGCTTACTTGCACAGTATTTCTCTGGCTTTAGTCAATACTTTGACCTTTCAATAATCTTTTACCTTTATACTGACTTTTCAAAAATGCCTTTCATGTTATAATTTACTTACTTAAGGTCATTTTAATGTTGCTGGATAGAGTTTTTTTTTAAATAATTTTCCATCTCACCGAGTCGAGTCAAATGAGGGCGTGTGAGTGCACTGGCTGATCTCAGCGCCTGACACCAGTGAATCATCAGGCAGTTACAGGTCATGGTCACCGTGAAGATGAACGCTGACTCATGATTGGGTCAGGGGGACATCAAAGTGACGCAGCGCTTTAGCAGGGCTTACAGGAAGAGCAGAACAGGTTATTCACCCATGACTCCACCTCACAGGTGGAGATAGAGATAAAGAGAGGTGAAACTGGCTTATCAACCTCTCCCCTCTCCTTCTTTCCCCCATTGCCTTTATTTAGGCTCCCCATCCTGCTTATTGTCTGCCCATTCACTTTTATTGTATCTACACTGGCGTTCAAGAATTTGGGATCAGTAAGATTTTTAATGTTTTTAAAAGAAATCTCTTCTGCTTGTAAAAATACAAAAAAACTAATATTGTGAAATATTATTACAATTTAAAATAACTGTTTTTAATATATTATTAAATATAATTTATTCTTGTGATGCAAAGCTGAATTTTCAGCATCATTACATTTATTATTATTATCAATGTTGAAAATAGATAAAAAAAGCTTTTTCAACATTATTCGCTACCGTTCAAAAGTTTGGGGTCAGTAAGAATTTTTTTATTTTGGAAGAAATTGAAGAAATGAATACTTTTATTCAGTAATGATGCATTAAATTGATCAAAAGTGACGGTAAAGACATTTATAATGTTACAAAAGATACTATTTCAAGTAAATGCTGTTCTTTTCAACTTTCTATTCATCAAAAAATCCTGAAAAAAATGTTTTTAACATTGATAATAATAATAAATATTTCTTGAGCAGCAAATCAGCATATTAGAATGATTTCTGAAGGATCATGTGACACTGAAGAAGAGTAATGATGCTGAAAATGTGATCTTTGATCACAGAAATAAATTACATTTTAAAATATATTCACATAAAAAACAGTTATTTAAAATTGTAAAAATATTACAGATTTTTTCTGTATTTTTAATCAAATAAATGCGGCCTTGGTGAGCAGAAAAGACTTCTTTTAAAATCCCAAACATTTGAACGGCAGTGTATATTACACTTATCAATCTTTCTGTCCTCTCTTGCACCCTTGCTGTGGATGTGAACTAGAAAATCCTGTGGCTTCATAATCATAAGTAGGTTGTGCTGATGATCGCAGAGAGAATCAGACTTTGCACTTAATTTAATGGCCGGATATTTTTAGCGCTCGGAGAGGGAAGGAGGCAGAAAGGATGAGAGGATTGAAGCGGTCTCAGGGTGACCGCGCTTTGTCTGCGAGGGAGGCACTTCTATTGTGATCACCACGCTATTACTCGACCCGTCACGAATAATGGTCACCTTGGTTACCCGGTGCACAGGTGGCCGACTTGGGTTCGGCGCGCCAGGCCTGAAAAAGAAGCGAGCGCTTATGTGAAAATGAAAAGTGTGTGTGGGTGAGCTACTGTGAAACCTAGTCTGTCAGGAAAGCCAGCGCTAATGTGGTGAAACACGGCCTGCTAGGTATCGCATACCTTGATGCTCATCCAAAAGAAAAAGGTAACACAAGCTGAGCACTATACAAATGCACATGTGTTCATGTTAAAGTGCACCGTGTTGTGAAATGGAAGCCGTCCGCCAGCTTCCCAGATAATCGGGTCTGGGAAATGACGTCGTAAATGACATTGTGCACAAATGGAGTAGCGAGAGAGCTCTGGTTGTTCTGAGACGCTGTGTAATCCTCTGGAGTCTCTTATTTCATGTTGTCTTAGCTCTTTACCACCCATTCCTCCTTAATCCCAGAATGCCCTGTTCTTCCCTCGCTGTACCTCATTGTACTAGCAGAGAGTACTGGACAAAGAACGAGAGAAAGAACAGAAAGAAACTTTCTTTCTGTCGTTATAATGAGCCTCTTCATTTACCCAAACCAGTTTTCTCTCACGTGCTTCCATCATTCTTGTTAATGGCTTTTGTCTGCTCCTGCTTTAGATGCAGAAGGGCAGGTGGAACGAAAGTGCAGCGTCCTCACACCGGTCAGAGATGCTGGCACTGTCGAGCCTGTCTCTGCTTCTGTATTGAGCGCAGATGACTTAGCATGAGTCAGCAACACCCTGGAGCGAAACAGAGAGCAACAGTGATTCCTGCAGAAGGATGTTTGTGTTGTGAAACTCATGACTGGCTGCATTTCTGTTAAGAAACTCCAGCTCAGCCCCATTTTCAGTTTTGCATCTGAGGATTACTGAACGTCTGTTGTGCAAGAGACATCGTTTTTATTTCTGGGACTGGGGTGTTGTCAGAGCAGACATTTTGTTCATAAATTCCAGGGCATCTGATAATGTGTTGTTGTTGTAGTCTTACAATATGATATTTCTTTTCATATTCTTAGCTCTTTTTCATTCAATGGAAGTATTTCGATAATTCATTTCGATATTTTGCACTTGTAGGTTAGAAAAATCACAAATGAGATCTCTTTAATGTCTCCTTTGTCACTCCTACACATTATCTCATGTTTTTCTCTTGAGATAAAGACCCCAGTAATCTTATATTCGTCTCAGAAGAGCTCAAGACTGTGCTCGAAATTGAATTGAAATTGAATTCAAAAATATTTTTTCATCAAATCCTTGCAGGACCATATTATCTGAGCACGTGTTGTTATTGTTGTTAACTAACACTTTATTTCGACGGTCCACTTTAGACATTCTACTTTGAGTAACTTCGCAACTACATGTCATCTAGCAGTCATTAGAGTATTAATAGACTGTCTGCTTAGTATCTACTAACACTTTATTCAGACATTCTACTGACTAGAAGTAACTTTTTACAAGTACATCAACTTATTGTACTAACCCAAACACATAACCCTTAACCTAGCAGTCTACTATCAGTTTACTAACACTCTAATGAGAGTTAATGTAGTTGCAAAGTAGAATGTCTAAAGTGGACCATTGAAATAAAGTTTTAAAAATAGTTTTCTGTAATTGAAATAAAGCTTAAATTATATACTAAATTAGTATATGAATAATATATGCTAAAAACTGCTGAAAACTAGTTTAAACTGGTTTGCTGGTCTTTTGGCTTGTTTTTAGAGGGATTTTGGGCACTTTTTAGCTGGATAGGCTGGATGACCAGCTAAACCATATTATAAACACCAACTTGACCAGGCTGGGAGTCCACCTAGACCAGTTTAAACCAGCATCCTAGAATTTTTAGGAATTTTTAGGTACACTCTAAAAAAATGCTGAGTTAAAAACAACCCAAGTTGGGTTGAAAATGGACAAACCCAGTGATTGGGTTGTTTTAACCCAGCGTTTGGTTTAAATGTTTGACCCAACCTGCTGGGTAGTTTTATTTAACTCAACTATTGTTTAAAAATGACTGTATTGCTTGCTTAAAATGAACCCAAAATATGTTGGAAATTAGCATGTATTAAGATGTTTAATAAATGAACATTTATTAATAAGTTTAATGAATAGCAATTAAACAATACACATTTATTAAATTGCTTATTAATAAATGTTCACCTTCTGATTATTATTGTTGCATCTAGTAATTATGTGTCCGATTTTTAATTTCCATGGGTTCATTTTAAGCCAGCCATATAGTCATTTTTAAACAATAGTTGAGTTAAATAAAACTACCAGCACGTTGGGTCAAACATTTAACCCAAACGCTGGGTTTGTCCATTTTCAATCCAGCTTGGGTTACTTTTAACCCAGCATTTTTAGAGTGTAGGAATGCAATCCACTTTATAGCTTTATGCCTGTCCTATATATCATAAATTGTCTCATTTGTGTCATAGATATTTTAGGAGACGTAACTGACCTTCAGTGAGTTGTACCTCTGAGTAATAACATTTACAGGCTTATAGTTTCACATTCTTTGTCTAGATGTTCTGGTTTTGTGTGTTTCAATTACCGGAATGTGAGGCAAAGTTGTTTGCTTGGATTTCTCTATTTTTTTTTATTAGAGCTGTCAGTTTTATTCTCCCCGTGTTGGCTCGCCCCCACAAGATAATGGATGTTTTCCAGACGTGAGATTACATACAATCAATCTACATTTGTCCCCCTGCGACTGGGTGTGTGAGTAAGTCTTGATTTAGTGTGTTCTGAAGGACATTAACGCCTCCAAATGTTAAAGTTTGGCTGATAAACTGGTTTTATCTGGTGCCTTGGCTCTGAGGGAACTGTTGTGTTCTGGTCTACAGCATGGGGAACCGGGCTCTGTTGGTTTTTGTTGGCTGAGCCAGAGACCACTTGCTGGGGGAGAATGTGTGTTTGTGTGCCCGGAACTGTCTGTGAAAGACAGGCTGTCCTGAACATGCTGCTTTAGAATGATTCTGGGTGTGTATGATTGAAGCTCAAGGTGTTCCAGTTGAGAGGACACAATGTGTGTCTTTCGCTATGAAAAAGAGAGTGAAGTCCGTTCTTGTAGATGCTGAAGATTTTGGGATGATTTTGGGGCCTGAAGCTTAAAGGAATAGTTTCCCAAAATTAAAATTTGTGAGATTTAAACTCGCAATTCAGATTTTTTTTCTTCAGAATTTTGAGTTTAGGCCTATACCTCGCTATTCTGACTTCATAACATGCATTTGCGAGTTATAAAGTCAGAATTGTGAGATATAAACTCAAAATTCTGAGGAAAAACGTCAGAATTGTAAGATAAATGGCGCAATTACCTTTTTTATTTCATGCTGGAAACAGGCTTCCATAAAAAATACCATAACTTTACCTTGAATCAAGTGACTATCAAGTCTTTTGTAGCCGTACAATGGTGATTGTCAGTTTTGACTGATTTTCATTCTTCAATTTCATTCGTCATAGGGATTTGGAACAACATGAGGTTGAGTAATTGATGACAGAATCTTAATTTCTGGATGAAGTAACCATTTCACTTGTTTACAAAATGCGCTTAATTTTGGCAAGGAATGCTGGGAAACCCTCTCAGACATCATGAAGAAAACATTTTCTGTGTGTGAGTGGCTGGTTCATGCATCTGTGTGGTTTGGTCCATGAGTCAGTTCAGTAGGTCAGTTAACATAGCAATGATAAGCATCTTTCTCCCTCTTTCGCTCTCTCTCTCTCTTCTGCACATGCGTGCATGTGAAGTCTGTGCCTGGTTTTGTTTGTCATGCATTTTTTATATCAGATTTGGTGTCTGTTGGCATGATTTCAAAGATAGTAAGACATTTTGTAAGCATGATTCTTTCTGTTCTTGGGCATCTTCTATTTATGATGACAATTTTGGCAGCTCGTCTGCTGCCCTTTGCTCTTTCAGATACATTTCGCCCCACTTTTTAAAACGATGGATCTCACGTCAAAATATTGTGGTCATATTCCAAAAATCTAAAGAAAAAAATAAATATTGTCTTGTTTATAGCCTATTTTATTTGAACTTTTTTGTTCATTATGTTATTACATTTTGTTCGGACACAGATTTTTTCATTTTTGGCAGAGCTGCACGATTAATCGTTAAAAGATTGTGATCTCGAATCAAACACCCACGCAATCTCATTCCTAAATGACAGCGATTCACCTTTGTCTATTAAAGCTTTGACAAAAATCACAGCGAAAGATTCAAATCTGTGTTTGTGTTGCCGCTGATCCAAAAAGAGCCGTTGTCATGTATAGGCATGAAACAGCTTCAAAAACAGTCTTTTCAACCACACAGTATTGTTATTTCTGTGTTGCAAATATTCACATTATCACAGAAGTTCTGAGGTAAAAGTTTATTGTTTGGATATAACCACTGATGTCTATGGAAGCCTTCATAATAGAGCAAATCACCTTTTGAAAGTAGCTTGGCGCTTCAAATAACGATTGTATCAATTACATTGTTACGCCAGTAGGAGGCGACAAGTGACAATTGCCATTGAATCATTCAGAGAAGAGATTTGTTCAAAAAGGCTGATTCATCCATTAATGAAACAAGTGAAGTCTTCATGAGTGAGTCATTGAATCATTCATTCAAACCGATTTTGTAAAATAAGTCATTCAAATTAATTAAACATTTACTGCAGCAATTAACCTCATTTTGTTTAGTTGTCCATTCAGAATCATGGGAGAAGTGTAATCTCTATTTGAAACCAAAAAAATCATGATTCTCAATTTATCCAGAATCATGCGGCTCTAATTTTTGGTGAGATACAATCCAAAATATCTCCATATTTTAACTGACCTCTTTCTGGTTACCATTAAATAATGACTGAGATCATCACATGCTTTTATTTTTTCAATTTATTGCAACATAGATTGTTTTGGCTCAATGTGCTCAAGTTTAGTCTACTCTTGCCATGTTTTGGAGGCTTGTTAATGCTCTCAAGTGGCCTCTTGCTGTTTAATTGTATTTTGTGCTTATGTATTTGTGATCTTCTCTCTGTGCTCTGGACTTCCAGTGTTTAGTCTACCTCCCGTCTGTCCGCCAAGTTCGCTTATGAGTGTTTCTTTCAGGCCTCAGTCCACCCATCCTGTCCTTCTGGTGTGCTTCTGAGATTAGCTTAGCGCTCAAAACTCTCTGATTTTGAGTGTGTCGGGCAGTTTCGGTCTAGTACACTCAGCAGTTGTCTGTGTCTTTGACCTTTACCGGTATGTTTGAGAAGAGAGGGTGAAGTTATCATATCATATGAAGTTTCATATTTGACCTCTCAGGAACCCTTTAATAATGGGTGGTTTGTGATGTGTGTGACTAGCTTTGAGTAGAAGTAATTTGGGTATGTGTGTTTGAAAATGTTTTTTATGATTGAGGGCACATACAAGCCTTTTATTCTCCCACTGGTAGAATTGTGTCTGCATGTGGGTTGGCCATTATTGGAACCACTTTTGCCCAGACATTTCACCTTTGACCCCAAATCCTCTTTGTGTTGAAGAGTAAGTGTGATCGATGAGGGCATTATTAGCGAGCCGCCACCCCTGGAGGGTGACCTAAAAAGCCAGGGTATGAACACAGGGGGCGGTCAGGGGGTCACCATTCCACCCCCCTCTGTCTGGAGGACAATCTCACCCCTCATTTTTCAGTATTTGAAAACCCCAAAGACCAAGGGAGAGCTTTCTAAGAAGCCCAAGGTATTTTGTGGAAATTAAATTAGGTGTAAGATGTTGTTTTTCTTCAAAGGGCTAAGAAGTTTATTGATTTCATGGCTCAAGAACAGATTATTAGCTGTCGGGAATTGTCTTTATTTTGTGTAAGTGACTTTAATGTGTTCGGGATTGCATGTGTTTACATGTGTTTACTTTTGTTTCACGCACAGCGGTCGAGTGTTTACGTTGGACTTCAGTGCCATGCGAGTTTGTGACCTGGAGTTTGACCTCGTCAGGCGTCTATCCACGCCCTCCAGCTCCACAGCCACACCCACAAACACAAGCCCCACCCCCGACTGCATGTCCGTGTGGAAGTACTACTGTAGAGATAACTTTGGCTGGAGGGAATATTCAGAGGTGAGACACCAATTTGATCCATTCTTTCTCTTCCTTGCATGCTTTTAAATTAGCCAACAATTAAATGAGTATGTACACTATCGTTCAAGCTTAGGATTAGTTCACTTCAGAATTATAATTTCCTGATAATTTACTCACCCCCATGTCATGCAAGATGTTTATGTCTTTCTTTCCTCGGTCGAAAAGGAATTAAGGTTTTTGAGGAAAATATTCCAGGATTTTTCTCCATATAGCGGACTTCAACAGTTACCAACGGGATGAAGGTCCAAATGTCAGTATCAGTGCAGCTTCAAAGAGCTCTACACGATCCCAGCTGAGGAATAAGGGTCTTATCTAGTGAAACGATTGGTCATTTTCCAAAAAAAATAAAAATTCATATACTTTTTAGCCACAGATGCTCATCTTGAGCTGCGATGCGATGCGCCACACATTACGTAATCGCGTTGGAAGGGTCACACGTGACGTAGGCGAAAACTGCAATTTGGACCTTCAACCCGTTGGTAACTGTTGAAGTCCACTATATGGAGAAAAATCCTGGAATGTTTTCCTCAAAAACCTTAATTTCTTTTCGACTGAAGAAAGAAAGACATAAACATCTTGGATGACGTGGGGGTGAGTAAATTATCAGGAAATTTTAACTCTGAAGTGAACTAATCCTTTAAGCAGCGCAACTGTTTTCAATATTGATAATAATAATGTGTTTCTTGCGCAGCAAATCATGATTTTCTGTGACATTGAAGACTGGAGTAATGGCTTCTACAAATTCAGCTTTGTATCACAAGAATAAATTACATCTTAAAATATATTAAAACAGAAAACAGTTAATTTTGTGAGTTTCACCTATAAAGTGTTTTTAAATAGCGCTTAGATTGTGCACATAAATAGCGGATTTTCAGTTCTCAGAGTGTGTGTGTGTGTGTGTGTGTGGTCGGTTGTGTCTCAAGTCGAACTGGCTTGCACACACCAGAGAAGACGTCCTGTTCTACACACAAGCGCCTGAAATCAGAACATTGCATAAGCGTTCCTTTGGAAACAAAGCTTTTTATTTCCTCTGAAAATCTCCTATGATGGATACATTCTGACCAGTGCTCCGGATGAATTGAGTGGGAGTCGGAGCGCATTTAAGTGTGCTGTTGTTCTCTCTTTCTCTGTCGAACTCATTTCCTCTCTCTTTCTCCATCTCACAGCCGGTGGTTCGGTTGATTGAGGAGGCTAGCGGGCGAGGTCTGAAGGAGGTCCGTTTCATCACACTGCAAAATCAGTACATCTTGAACATTCGCGAGGGCTTCCAGCAAAATGCTGTTTTCGGTTTCCGCCGGCAGATCAAAAAACGGCCGCTGTTCAGGTCCTCCATCATGCTCACGCCTTACCTCCAGTGAGTATCTTCGTATTTACCTTTAATACCTACAAAGCGTCCTAAGACACTCCTGATTTCACACTGAACATCCTAGAACAACCAATCCTCTCCATTTTGGTTAAAAAATTAGTTTGTTCTTCAAAACGCCTAAAAAAAAAAAGAGTCCTCTGCATGCGTTCCGAAACCCCAAGATAACTTGCAAGCGGTTCATTGCTCAACAAGAACATATCGGACTCTACGGCACTCCTATCAGTGAAAGATTTAAAGTGTATCTCATTTTAATTGCTTGAAGTGCTGCGTGTGCCTCCAAATCACTTTTCTGAAACATAATATTCCTACTCACCTTAAGATAGAACATGGAGTACGGCCTAGGCTAGTCTATCATAATTCTCATAAGGAGCTCTGTTATATCTATCATCTGTTGCCAATTGGAATATGGTGTGTGCTTATTTACAGGGACAAAGAAAAAAAATCGAACGCAGCAGATGTTAAAAGATAGAGGAGGAGGGTTCAGTGGGTTCCTGACCTGTCAGGCTCCGTTTATGAGTGTTTTAACGTGACCATATGAAAGTCCGATTTCTGGCTAGCTCAAGATTTTCGTTCTAGCGACATTTTCCTGTCCTGTCTTTCATCTTTTACATCTACTAAGTCACTCTGGCCTGTGAAGGGTCAGAGATAAATGGATATTTTTTTCCCTGTACGTTCCCCTAAAGCCAAATGAAGGCGAACAGCAGTTTTGAATCTTTTCCCCCGACTTTTATTTCTCAATGTGTCCAGCTGTAGCCTCCGCATTAATGGATCAGAATCAGGGCTGAGCGAGATATTATTTTAGTGGCCTTTTGACAATATTCAGTATATATCATGATACTTTTTGCTCTGAAACAAATGTTAAGGACGCATTAAATTGATCAAAAGTGACAAGACATTTACAATGTTACAAAAGATTTCTGCTTCAAATAAATGCTGTTCATTTGAACTTTCTGTTGATCAAAAATTCTGAAAAAATGTATCATGATTTAAATGAATATTAAGCACCACATCTGTTTTCAGCATTGATAATAATCAGAAATGTTTGTTGAGCATCAGATCAGCATATTAGAATGATTTCTGAAGGATCGTGTGACACTGAAGACTGGAGTAATGATGCTGAAAATCACAGGAATAAATTATATATTCAAATATATTCAAATAGTTATTTGAAATTCTAATATTATTTATATACAGCCTTGGTGAGCATAAGAGACTTTCAAAAACAAAAACAAATCTTACTGACCCCAGACTTTTCAAATGTATTGTTTTTTTAATACATGAAAAATGTGGGATGTCCATGAGCATTTTTGAGTCGTTGAGTCAATTCAAACTGATTTACTGAGAGTTTGAACTGATTCATGAAGATAAACTGAACTCACCAACACTTTTCTTGCCTCTAACGTTTAAATCAGACATGCTATCCATCTTAACGCTCGCACTCTTGCAAGTTGCAAGACAAGGAGTGAATGTCATCTCATTCCCATCAATCTGCTC
The DNA here is from genome assembly GCA_003731715.1 of Anabarilius grahami. Taxonomy (NCBI): domain Eukaryota; kingdom Metazoa; phylum Chordata; class Actinopteri; order Cypriniformes; family Xenocyprididae; genus Anabarilius; species Anabarilius grahami. The sequence continues at coordinate 374,193 of RJVU01062584.1, read as the reverse complement.
CTGCTGTCAGGTAGAAGCGACTGCAAGGCCAGTCCACCCATCTAAAGGGTCCTGCAGCGTCAGGAACACATTGTCCCGAGCACAGGGGTGGAACTCATTACTGCGATTGACAATTTGGCCGAACCGCTGGCTGCACCGGCTGAGTTAATGCTCAGCAAGCAGCATAAATCACCCTCTCATTCACATACAGACACTCTTTACAAACAGACCCTTAACAGTTGCTTTCCCAACAGGGTTTGCTTATCTCTTCAAAATGATTGCCCTTGTTTCTTTTCATTCGCTTTTGCACAATGCCTCTCAACAATATTGTAGGTGAATTCCAGCAGATATAGCACCAGGAAGCAAGTCTAAGAAAGGAAGGTAGCGCAAGATAAAAGTTAAAGGATGACTCATAAGGTAGTCACACTGACTAGAGGGATAACGATTACCTGCTAGATATCATATTGAGTCACAGGACTGAGCCCTGACCTCTGTTTAACCATGACATCAAGACTCCCATAAACATACCCTGTGTTTAAATTGCACTTTCTCCCAGTTTATCTCTTGTGGGATAATAATACAATGCAGTACCAATATTTCAGTAGACAGTAATTTCACAATTCAGTTGTCTTGATTTTATTAATTTATTTCCAGGGTTGGGAGGGTTACTTTAAAAATGTAATCCGTTACAGTTACAAATTACTTCATAAAAAAAAAAGTATTCAGTAATGTAACCTAAGCACCACAATATGAAAGTAATGTAATCTGATTACTTTTGGATTCCTTCAAGGTCACATATGTAAATAAAGTCGTTAAAAAGCAATATTTAGGAGAATGATTGTGCATGCAGCAGTTTGTGGGTCACGTGATTACCGGATCCCGGATTATCTGCAGTCGTAACCGCGATCCGCACATCACTAATGTCAATATAGCGTTATTATGTCAAAATACTAATTTATTTAGTTTTAAGTGAAACCGTTGTAATCCTGATAGTATTCCCGTTTTTTACAAAATGTAACAGTAATCGGATTACTTTGTTTTTTGACATAACTGTAATGAATTAGTTACCAGATTTTTGTACCCTGATTACGTAACATGTATTCCGTTACTCCCCGACCCTGTTTATTTCTACACATTTCATCATTTAATCTCTTAATGACACCATGTTTTCCTCTCTTCATTAGGACTCTCGGTGGCCTTTCCTCAACATTTCTCTCCTCCCTGGAAAGTTCTGGAAACCAGCCTCTCTCTCCGACGTCAAGCACTCCCTCCAAAGTGTACCCTGAGACTTGGTTACCCATGAACACCAGTCAGGACTTCCTGCAGGTGCCCGTCTCCCGGGATGACCGCAGCTACCGGACCGTTTACAGCCTCTTCCACAAGACCGTGTCTGAGACCAAGTTCCGCATCCTGAAGATCCTCCGTGTTCAAAACCCCTTCCTATGGGAGAAGTACAAAAGGTGTGGTAGGAGATTCTCAAACTGTTTTTTTATGCTGTGCAAAGTTGTTTAGACTATGTATCCAGGAGCAAAAGCAGTGTTTAGTAAACACTGACATTACGGACAGACAATGAAAGGTTATCAGGACAAATCTGTGTTTTATAAACGTCTGTAAAGTGAATATTTAGCCCCACCCATGCACAAGACTCTGAGGCTTTGATGTTTGCGTTCACGCTGCTAGGTGTAAACCACGCTAACGGTTCTTACTAAGTTTTTGTTGGTCGGAAACAGATGTGTTTGTGTGGTTGGTGCGTGAGGTGAACTTCTCAGCTTGTGAAATGTGGAAGAAAGGAAGTGAGTGAGAGAGGAAAGGGTGCTAGTGGTGAGGCCTTGCTGTACTTTAAAAAGACATTGTCATGGAAATATGGTTTCGTCCCCCTCAGCTGCGGACGAAAGGTCACAATAAAGGGATGAGTCAGGAAGAAAGAGTTACTGCTGACTCATGTGGTGTGTTAAGTATGCGACCGATTAGATTAATCCTAGCATATTTCTGTGTGTCTAGTACTGCATTGCTGGAGTGATTGCTGTCTTTAAATGCACAGTAGACATGTTTGTAAATAAAATAATGGGGTGACAGATTAGGTATATTAAATCTTGGTAGTCTAGCATAGGTCTCAAAAGATCCCACAGATCATTTATTAAAGCTTATCAAATTTGCCCCTATTTGGGTGTGAGCAAAAACACACCGCTTTTGTGTGTCCCTTTAAATGCAAATGAGCTGCTGCTCCCGGCCCCCTTTCCAGAAGAGGGCGGAGCTTTAACAGTTTGCGCTTCAGTTGCTCAACAACAACAAAGCTGGAGAATCTCACGCAGTAAAAATGAGGATTGTCAGTAACGGTGTTCAGCCTTACATTGTTCAGACTCAGGAAGAAGTTACAACTTTGAGAATGAAACTGGACATTTCTGAATGGTTAGTGGATAAATTTATGTAGTTGCTGTGGAGTTGATTCAACTCATCGACTAGCATGTGCCGTCATGTTAATCTTTTGTGCAAATCCAGCGTTGAATTGTCCCTCGTTTTGTGAAGCAGTCCGGCGTAAAATGACGGCATGATAACAACACTCTACTACAACAACTCTTCCTCTTCTCTAAAGCAGCCCGACATGGCCTCACCCCCTTTGTTGTGTGTTCCCGGGAGCAGGGTTTATGTAAATTTTGGGGTTTGTGATGTCACCAACCCGGGAAGAAGCGTGTNACAACAACAAAGCTGGAGAATCTCACGCAGTAAAAATGAGGATTGTCAGTAACGGTGTTCAGCCTTACATTGTTCAGACTCAGGAAGAAGTTACAACTTTGAGAATGAAACTGGACATTTCTGAATGGTTAGTGGATAAATTTATGTAGTTGCTGTGGAGTTGATTCAACTCATCGACTAGCATGTGCCGTCATGTTAATCTTTTGTGCAAATCCAGCGTTGAATTGACCCTCGTTTTGTGAAGCAGTCCGGCGTAAAATGACGGCATGACAACAACACTCTACTACAACAACTCTTCCTCTTCTCTAAAGCAGCCCAACATGGCCTCACCCCCTTTGTTGTGTGTTCCCGGGAGCAGGGTTTATGTAAATTTTGGGGTTTGTGATGTCACCAACCCGGGAAGAAGCTTGTTGTAGTCCCTACCAGCCGTTTGTTGTAGTCCTTAAAAAGCGATTTTTTTGCATTGAACTTTGAGCGTTGTAACTTTGCAGATATTGTTTATGCTCAAACAGCAACATTACACACTAACTAAAGTTTAAAAAGTGAAATCATAATCAAGGACCCCTTTAAAGGGGCAATTACATATGCATTTTTAACAAAATTAAACCATAACCATTTTATTTCTTTCTGTTAAAAACTAGAGCCGTTAATAGAATACAGACAACTGAAATGCTTGTATCGTGAAAAAACTAGAATAGAATACAATAAATGTTCGCAAGATTTTCGAATTTAGAAAGTATAATAGAATATTATCAAATTCTGTAAAACATGAAAAAAAAAATTTAAACACTAAAAAAAATATTTTATTCTAGCCAAGAACCATCTACTTAGACCGGGATAGGCTGATCAATATGCAAAACATCCATGTATAGTTTTGCTTGGCTTTTCTGGGACAGTAAATCTGAAATCCTATATATCGCTGAGAGCTGAATAAACAGGTGTGGATATTTTATTTACATGCTACTACATGTCTCAAACAAAACTCTTGAATATCATTCAAAGATTCAATGCTATGAACCTCTGAAAGTTTGGCAAATCCAACAATTAGTTCTTCCCTGCAAGCACCTATTGTAGTAGCCTGGGAAAGAGAGCTGAAGGAATAAAGGTTGGCGTGTTCATATGCTGGAGCAGGTGAAGATCTTTTGTACAATAGTTCAGAGTATTTCCAGGGTGTTGGCCAGTGAGAGAATGTCACTGAGTAAGCAGCATGAAAGAGGATTTGTTTGCATCAGTAAAAGAAAGAACAAAACAGACTGATGGCAGTGTGGCTTGGTGTAAAAGAGCTTAAAGGAGATGAAAGGAGAAGCTGAAACAACACGAGTGATGACTTCACTGATGCATATGGAGTCACTACTCCCAGGCAACGTGCGCGTGAGCGTGTCAGTCCATGATTGTGACAACCGGGCCTGGTCAGTGGCTGTAGGGTCACATAAGGTCAGTTAGGGCCAGGCGGTGTCACATACTGATCAGACGGTTTCTCTCAGCCAGGCTGACCTCGCGTCCCCTCTGCCCACAACAATAGAAGCACAGACTCGGGCTAATGGAGGCCTCTTGCTGACTGGGTTCACTCGGGTCCCTGACGCTCATCTGTTCACTCACCCTTTCTGTACCCTCTCACTTCTCTGTTTCCATTTGACCGGCTGAGCACTCCAGAGTTTGGCTTGTTTTCTTGTTTTTGTGCAAGGACAGCTGGCATGCTCTGACACAACAGAAAGTTTTGGGGGTTTTTTTTAACCTAGAAGTTTTCATACAGTAATTGTTGACAAGGTTCAAAACCGAATTGAAATGAATTGAGAAGGTTTACTTGCCATGAAGTTGTAAAGGGAAAGAAATAGGATGGGTTTTTTTTTACCTAGCGTAATTATGAAGAATGTTAAATGTAGTCTTTAGTAAATCTCAAAATATCCATTTTCATATTATACACTGCTCTGCCAAAAAAAAAAGTCGCTTAAGAGTCTATGATTGGATCATTATTGCAGTGTATTGTAGTATATTGTTTGGGAACAGTTCTTCTTGCTCTAATTGATGGAGCGTGTAGCTTAAACAACCATGTGTGAACACACATCATGGCCATATTACAGGATGACAAAGCCAAGATTTATCAGGCTCAAATTGTGAAAGGATGGTTGGAAATCATTTTCATACATGAGTTGGCACAGACCTTAAATTAATTGAAAGTCTTTGGGATGTGCTGGAGGAGACTTTACGGAGTGCTTGTCTCTTGCATTGTCAATACAAGATCTTCACCAAAAATGATGCACCTCTTGATGGAAATTTCCACCAAGAAGTGCATCAGTTTTGGTCAAGGGAAAACATATCTTATTATTTTCCCATTACAGCTTCATGGCTAGTAAATCTTCTCAATTCACCTGCCATTGGCAGATGTGGCAAAAAAGTTAATTTTGAACCCTAATGTCAACAATTACTGTATGAAAATCCAAACAGCAACTTTTTTTTGTAATGTTTCTGATGCCTAAATTCACAGTGATTGATTTTAGATTGTTTTAGGGCCAGATTTACTAACAGCTTGCACCGGCACAAACTCTCTTTTGGCGTTAAAAAACTACTGTCAGGATTTATTAAGACGCGCAATGAAAAATTTGCACTGAAAAGGCGTGGACACACCTCATTGCATATGCATTTGTAGGAGTTTCCTTTTTAGACTCAAAATTTATGGGAGGAGAGTATTTAAATGAATCATGCAAAGTGATTTACTAAGGTTTGTGCTAGTCAATTTGCTGGTATTTGCGGCATTATTTAACGCCCAAAAAAGCATGTCTTAAACCAGATGCTAATATGCACTGCTCTTAGTAGATTGCGTTGGTCATTATGGAAATGATCCGACTGTGTCTGTGTTCTTTAATTTCCGCGTCGTCAGTAGATCACGTGCAAATCTTTCCACTCCCATCGGTGCTTTTTTGGAATTTCGCGCTCACGCAAATTTGCACTGTTTAAAATCTCTAAATCTGGCCCTTAGTGTTTTATTGATCTATTTCGATGTTTAATATCGGCTGATTATCGGCTTATCAGTATCAACTAGAATTTTAACAATGTATCCCTAGTCTCTGCCATTCACATTTAGGTGTCCTAAATAAACATAGTCATTATACTACATTTGACTCTTTAGAAGGTTGTGACAGATGTTTTCTTTAGTTGAGGGTTTGCATGTTTCTAATTTAAATCAGTCATCTACTTGCATCCAATTATTGTTCTTGCAATTTGATGAAAACCATGTATTATGTTGCAGTTCTTAACAGAGTTACTGGCCAACTGGTTTGAATCCTGGTTTTCTTACACAATCTGTGTTCTGTCTTTGCTTTTGTCGGATGCTAACTCCTCTCTTATTTGTGTTGCCTTTTTTATATCAATGTTTAATTGAAACGTCTGTTTCTTCTTCTCTTTTTAGGAAGAAGGAGTACATGTCACGCCGCATGACAGAGATGGACCGCATGCTGAACGAACGTCACCTGTTCCACGGCACGTCCCAGGATGTGGTGGAAGGCATCTGTAAGCACAACTTCGACCCACGTGTGTGCGGCAAGCACGCCACCATGTTCGGGCAAGGCAGCTACTTCGCGCGCAAGGCTGTCTATTCCCACAACTTCTCCAAGCGCTCTCCCCGCGGTGTGCACTACATGTTCCTGGCCAAAGTCTTGACAGGCAAGTTCACCGTGGGCAACCCTTCCATGCGCCGACCACCTCCCCTGAATCCAAGAGACGCCTCCAGCGACCTATTTGACTCCTGCGTGGACAACTGGATGGACCCACAGATCTTTGTCATCTTTAATGATGATCAGAGTTATCCATACTTCATCATTCAGTATGAAGAGGTGAGCAATACAGTGGCTATTTGAAGAGCACTGCGCATCTGGATACCTGCACATGAGACTTGAGACTTGTGCGCACGTTCGGCCAGCTCGAAAAGAGACAGAAGTGGTTGTGCGCCGGCACTCTGAATGGAACTCACGGATCATATGGGATACATATGGATATGGTTCCCACCCTCAATCCTGTGTGAGGGTTTCCTTTCAGTGCCCATCTTCTCATACCCCTGTGAATACAAATGGGGATTGTGTGTATGTGTGTGTGGCGTCCCTCCTCTGTGCTGGACAGTTTAGTGAGTGAATCATGTGTGCGAACGAGTGTCTCTGCTATGGGTTCCTTGGCTGACCATGGATTGGAACACGCTTTAGTAGGAGGCCCGTTGATTGCTTGACACTCGGACTTGAGGCTGTTGCAGCTTCACATTCTTATTATTTTCTCCAAAAGACTCACCGTTCTCATTGCTGCCATTCACGTTCCATACTTGCTATTTGTTCGAAGTTGTAAATATGTCCTCCTTGTTTATATTTGAACTGTGTGCCTTTTGTTCATAAATAAATTGTTTATTTATGTTAGTCAATGTAACAAGTAAATAAAAACAATTTAAAGAGAATGTAACTGATGTGAAGTTGGTGTTTGTTCATATGGCAGGTAAAGCGTCATAATGTGACGTTCAAATTTAACATTTCACACAATTTTATCTTTGACTGAATTTACCTCTGAGCTTTCTAATCATAACCAGTGGTTATCTAACAATTGTTACATGGGCGTAGCCAAGGCCGTAACCATGAACAATGGAGGGACCACATTTTTGTGTGTGTGTGTGTTTGGGGTGTAGGGGAATAATTTACATTAATCATGTAAATAATAGCATATTTTCAATTCAAAACGGTGAAATTTCATAAAAAGGTTGAGTATCACTGGATATTACTGTCGTTGACTGAACATTTGTATCGTAAAATGGCTGTCAAATATTTAATAGCTACTTATATCTTATCTCACACTCTTTCACTGCTAAAACTTAAGCTTTGTGTTGGATTTTGCACTCATCTTCTGTAAACAGTGAGGCCCGTCTTCTTTGATTTGATTGGCCATTTTGACATTGAAGAGAGCTGTTAAACCGCTGATGGTATACAACCTAAAATATAATATTTAAAACTTTTTGGCATTCTAACAACAAACAGAGCAGTGCGTAATGGAGTACAGCATCAAGAATATCACATATTGGGGGGGACAATTTCACAGCAGGGATTTAACTGTTACAGAATGGTTCACTCTTATCAACCAACCCAGCAATTAGATTTGATTGTTCTTTAAGCTTGTTATCTGAATGAAAAAAAAAAAAAAACTCTCTCTTGCTCTCTTAAAAGGATAGTTCACCCAAAAATGATTTACTCACCCTCAAGCCATTCTAGGTGTATATGACTATCTTCTTTCAGACAAGCACAATCTGAGAAATATTTAAAAATATCCTGGCTCTGCCAAGCTTTATAATGGTAGTGAACAGAGGTGTGTTTTGAAGCCCTCAAAAATGCAATCTGCTGGAAGCTAGTTATTATAGTTGTAAAGTTTTAAATAAGGATATTTTTCTTACAAACACCCATCTCTTCGCTTCAGAAGGCCTTTATTAACTGCCTGGAGCCATATGGATTATATTATGATGGATGGATGCATTTATTTGGGGCTTCAAAACAGGCCCCCCGTTCACTACCATTATAAAGCTAGGAAGAGCCAGGATATAATTGTAAATATATCTCAGATTGTGTTCATCTGAAAGAAGATTGTCATATACACCTAGGATGGCTTGAGGGTGAGTAAATTTCATTTATGGGTTAACTATCCCTTTAACTGACACCATTCTCTCTCTTGCCCTCTCTCTCCAGAGGACTCTGGGTTCCTAAGCTCCATGCTTAATGAATCCCAGGGTACTGGAAAGAGAAAGAAGGCAGCAAGGGAACACCCTCCCCACCTTAGGAAACAACAGGTCCCTCAAAGTCTCTGCTGATATTCCTTATCACACTCTACCCAACCCCTACTCCAACCCTTCTTTCGTTTCGTAGTCTGAACTATACACATCTTTGCACATGAAAGGTCATTTTCAGTATTAAAGAAAGGATGATTGAATTGAATCACAGTATGAGATAGGGCATCATCAGTTTGCTCTGGAACCCATACAAAAGCCAGGTGCTGTTTGTCTGCCTGACTGCCGATGTGGAATTATCACTAGCTCCTATCGTTTTGTGTCCTGGAGTCTGGAACAACTGAAGTGGGTGGAAGGACAGTCAGCAGAGAGAAGACAAGAAGGGTCTCCCCTCAAGGGAAGGCACTGATTACAACCTGCTGTGATGTGACCCTGTGAACAGGAACTTAAGGCATTGGCAGTTACATCTGTTACCCTTACTCTCTCCCCACTACCCGTTCTCTTTCTGCCCGGACCTTTCTCCCCTAATGCCATGGAGAGCTGCAATCAAAGACGTGAGCCCTTGGGCACAACTTTGAATTATTGCCAGACATTCACTGGATGACAGGAAGCAGTCCCTCTCTCCCTACAATACTTCCTATTTACCAGATTGCTAAATAATTGCTAAATCTCGCATCGGAGAGAGACATATTTGTTTAAGGTGTGTCTGGAAGAGACAGGCAAAGAATGTGCGTGATTTCAGATATTTGACTTCTTATGTTGATTTCAAATATTTGACTTCTTGTTTGCTTCTTAGAGGAGGGTTAGGCTCGGGGGAAACCAGAAAGAGCTCACAGAGAGCGCTATGATGCTTGAATCCCCGTACTTCCTGCTCAACCCAGTTCCATATTGCTCCAATGACGCCCAGCTGTAACCAATGAACATTCCAGATCACTTTTTTCATCATTTTGAAATTTCTGCCATAAGCCCTTAAGAGCAACAGGGACGGGCCAAATATGGGAAGGAGATTGTGCCCTGAACTTAGTGTGACCTTAAACCCAGCCCTGCTCTGCATGACCTCTGCTTTCTGCCCTAAAGAAGGCGGCTTTAACAGCCAGTTTTCCATGCATGGTCAAGCTCAGGATTTTCCTGCTGGATTTCTTCTTTGCACGCTTCCAATTCATCTTGCCATCTCGTTTTCTTTTATCTACTGCCCTTTCCTCTGTTTTATCTCTTTTTCTTCTTGTGGGGAAAGAGCATTCTGAAGGGCTTGGCAGTTTGACGGAGCAATCGAGTCGTTCTTTAACTTTTCTTTGTGCCGTCTACCTGAAGTTGTCTGTTTCTCTAATTGGATTTTAGAGTAGGTCAGGCAGGAGGTACGGGGAGCAGAGAGGTTAGAACCAAGGTTATCCAGAAATGGACTCATTTGCTGGGCAGAAAGTTGATAGGAGTCTGAATTGGACTGTTGAATACATCGCGGCTCTATCCAGAGGCCAACAGGTTATCATGTACTTCTAAGTCCAGAGCTCTGCTTCCATTTCCCTGTTTTATGCTGATAGCTCACTCACACACACTTCCTACTGAGCAGTAAATCTTGGGTGTTGTGCAATACATGTGAATGAATTGCTTACTCAGTAGGTTAGCTGTCCTGAAACATTATTACTTTCATGATGATTATTTAGTACCGTTTCAACCTCTATTGACAGTCTGTGCTTTCAGTTGGTTCTGTTCTCTCAGAAAATCTCCATCTGGAGGATTAGGGCGGGAGGCAAGGCGAGGACAGGGGGAAGAATGGAGAACAGGAAGGAGGAGGATGAGTGAGGCTCATTGCTAGTGTAGACAGGTGGAGCAAATGTGAGGAGGCTGAAGAGATCTCAGCCTGTGTTTAATGCCTGATGGATTTGAACACAACTGCAATCATACACGCATACATCTTGGGAGTGAAACTAAATGCTTTTATGATCACGCAAGCAGAGTATAGTTTCATTCTGAGGGTCTTCTACTGGGCCTCTACTGCCCTTTTATGTTATTTGCTCCCTTGTGTCTGAAGCACTAAGCAGGCCAATTGGAAATAAATCATAAAACTCCTACCTCCAGGAAGGCACCCCTGCCTGTGTATCGTCATGAGCACTTAATTCATGGCTGGGCAGGGTTGTTGGTTGTGACAAGCCCCTGGTACCATTTCTTGACTGGAGCAATGGGAGGTTCTGGAAAATGCTGGGTGCCCATAGGAAGGGTAAAAAAGAGGGGGGAGGTGTGAAGCCAGGGGCAGCGTACGTGCCGCACAGCTTCAGACTGGTGCTGGAGGTGGAGACAAAAGGAACAGGATGCTGAGCCCTGAAAGAATGCATACGCCCCGGCAGTATGTGCATAACACTCATCTCTCCCACCCAATGACCATGCTGGAAAAAGAGAGAAGAAATAAGACTGACACCGAGAGGGCAGGGTGAAGGAGGAACTGCACTGGGGTAAAAAGAACTTGCATCTCTCGTAAAAGAAATGATCTCTGCAGATAAAATTGCAGGGTAGAGTCGACTCTTGCATCACAGTTTCTGGTTATCACAAGAATCAGGGCTGATCAGCATGCCACCACTGTGATTCACAGGACGTTTGCATTTGAAAGCAAAAATGTTTATGCTTTGCAGGATGTACCTGATTAACATAGTGTGAATTAAAAGGCCACTGAAAACACACAAAATAAACAATTTGGAAATGCACATCTGTGTAAACACACTCTTTAGCTAAAGCCATACTTTTCCCACACACTCGCATACAGTCAAATATTTGGACGCAGCTGCTCATGCCTTAATTATTACTATTGTGCACATTTTAGTTATAGTGATATTGGGATGGCAACTTCAAGCAAGACATTTGAATTCACCAAAGAAGTCTATGAATAAAGAGCATTCTGAATCTGCAGAGCAAGAAATCTTGAGACACTTAAATTGTGTGTTCGAACTTTTGACAAGCAGTTCCACATTGTTGTTCCCTAAATGTATGTTCCTATGAACAGTCAGTGTTGGGGGTAACGTGAGTTACGTAATCACGTACGTTTTTACTTTAACCTTTTTTTAGGTAAACTAGTAGCCTAAAGTAATGCATTACTTTTAAATTTACAACAAAATATCCAAGTTACTTTTTCAAATAAGTGATGCAAGTTACTTTGTTTTCCCACTTATTGACCGACAGCTCTCCTGTTCCCATGTTGAGAGAAAGTGTCGAGGTGTTGTGTGATGGTTATTGTAGTTCTAGATCTCACTTGCACACAAAAAAAGATTCAGTAATCCTCAAAATGAATAAAACCACTGAAATGCAAAAATCAGAATACTACGCAAACCTCCAATAGTTAAATAAATAATACAAATATATTTTATGCATTTAATCTCTTTTTATTGATGATTCAATTAAACCATAAGCAAAAATGACTTTAGATTTTTTGCTTTTATTCTTGAATTAAGTGTTAAACTTTCTTCTCCTGCATCCTATTTTTCTGCAATCCAGAACGGAAGCACAGCTGAAAAATTTGTTTGAGCTGCGCCCTCTACTGTACATGCATGAATTAGCATTTCCTTCAGCCTGAGGCTTAAGCCCACAGTGTACTTCACCTTTTACATGTACGTGAGGGTCAGCGTACAGTGCGCGACGCGAATTTCGTCATCAGAAGAGTATGTGCATAATGTACACGTATCACCGAATTTTTGTGTGCTTGCACATGCGCATTTAATTTTTTTTAGTAATTAGTTTAACCACAAGGTGGCAATCGTGCCCTGGGGGCGTCAATTAACAAGGTTGTCAAAGAAAACGGGCATGAACAGAACAGACCGGAACGCATGCGAGCTACAGCGACGATGGAGGCCTACATAGACGAGAGATTGCGCGTACCCTCCAGCATGAAAGAATACAAAGATATTTACATGGGTTGTAACTTGTGGTGAGAGATTGCTCAAAACTGCGCATGCATCGAACGCCTGTGTATACGTACGAGTCAAGTGAAGTATACTTTGCAAGGCTATGCTTTCGACTGTGCGTGTAAAAAAACGAAGTATACCCAGGGCTTTATTCACCAATTTTGGTGTAAAAAAGGGCCTTTACATTTGCTCAAAAATAGAACTTTTTTTGTTATTAAAAAAACAGCCCAGCCCAGGTGAGAAAAAGTAATGCAAAAGAATTACTTTCCTTAAAAAGTAACGCAATTAGTTACTTTTTATGGGAGTAACGCAGTATTGTAATGCATTACTTTTCAAAGTAACTTTCCCCAACACTGCCTATGAAAGCCTGAATGCTAAGCTAATGTGTTCAAAAGCCCAGCTGGATTCCAGGCCTGTGCTGTACAGAATGCATGCCGCCGTGTCAAGTGTTGGCCTGCCTGGGTGTTGCTTACAAATGTAACTTCCCCTAACCTGAGGGATCTCAATCGAGTCTCTAACGCCATAAAACATTCCTGAGTCTTAGTCAGCGGCAACAGTTTTCATTGGAGGCACACAGCACCTTATATAAACCCGAGAGATGCATGACCTGGTTTGGACCACAGCAGATGTTTGTCACCCTAGAGGCCACTTTTGAGTGTGTTCGGTGACATTATAAAAAGGAGCATATCGTTAATCCAATCAAGCTTCGAACACAGAGGCCAAACCAGGCCTGGACACAGAAGAATTGTCTCCAAGTTATGACCTCAAATCCTATAATCATATTTCCATAATATTGCTGAGGTCTTCCTCTCAGAGGAATTAGCTGAGAGATGTGGTTGATAAAGGGAATTAAAACATGCATTTGTGTCATTCATCCGTTTAAAGCATCACACGCCGCCTGCTCGGCACGTGTGAGACAGTGGCAGTGGGATCAGTGAGGAGGTAACAGGCGACAAAGTACAAATATCGGCTCCCTCCACTCAACTGATCCAACATCAGAGAGCTGCTCTTTCTACTCGCACAGAACAAGCCCAGGCAGGTTGTCACGGCAACAGTGAGGGCACATAGTCTCACACTACCTGCGTCACCGGAATTCTATGTATGTGTGTGCGTGTTGAATTAAAGCAGAAGAAGCCTCTCATGATCCGCCTTGGAGAGAAAAGGCTGAGAACTTCAAATTCCTCTCACATTCATGTCCCTATGTTGAGTGGCCGTTTTTACTGCTATTGGCTGGAGTCGCAATCAGTGTTTCCAGCAGTGCTTTAATTACCAATCCTGGGCTGCGTCTTAAACAATGGGTTTATTTCAGAACTTTGTGACACTGCCACTCTCTCAAAAGTTTATGCAGCACAATCACTGTGTAATTATGGGGTATTTTTTATTGTTCATAACAACCCAAGTTTCGGTTGAAAATGGACAAACCCAGTGATTGGGTTGTTTTAACCCAGCGATTGAGTAGTTTTAACCCAGAGAATGGTTTGTTTTAACCCAGCGATTTGGTGGTTTTAACCCAGAGAATAGTTTGTTTTAACCCAGCGATTGAGTAGTTTTAACCCTGAGAATGGTTTGTTTTAACCCAGCGAATGGGTTGTTTTAACCCAGCGAATGGGTTGTTTTAACCCAGCGATTGGGTTATTTTAACCAGCGAATGGGTTGTTTTAACCCAGCGATTGGATTCCTTTTTACACAGCCATAGGGTTGTTTTAACCCAGCGAATGGGTTGTTTTAACCCAACGATTGCGTTGTTTTAACCCAACGATTGGGTTGTTTTAACCCAGCGATTGGGTTGTTTTAACCAGCGATTGCGTTGTTTTAACCCAGCGATTGGGTTGTTTTAACCAACGATTGCGTTGTTTTAACCCAGCGATTGGATTGTTTTAACACAGCCATTGGGTTGTTTTAACCCAGCGAATGGGTTGTTTTAACCCAACGATTGCGTTGTTTTAACCCAGCGATTGGGTTGTTTTAACCAGCGATTGGGTTGTTTTAACCAACGATTGGGTTGTTTTAACCCGGCGATTGGGTTGTTTTAACCCGGCGAATGGGTTGTTTTAACCCGGCGAATGGGTTGTTTTAACCCAGTGGTTAGGTTAAATGTTTGCCCAACCTGCTGGGTAGTTTTATTTAACTCAACTATTGTTTAAAAATTACTACATTGCGCACTTAAAATGAACTAAATTAAAAGTTTAATGCATAATAATTAAACATTAAACATTCATTAAATTGCTTATTAATGAATGTTCACATTTTGATTATTATTGTTGCCTCTAGTAATTATGCAAACATTTATCCCAATCGCTGGGTTTGTCCATTTTCAACCCAACTTGGCATTTTTTAGAGTGTACAGTTTCGTATTTCTCATTTCCATTTGGCCGATATAGTCAGGAGATGTTGAGCAGACATGATTCAGTCAGTGTTTTATGTTTGCGTGAAGTGGAGGCTTTGGCTCGAAACCAGTTCCTAATTAGAAACTGCAGTTTAAATTCAACCATGCCCAACAGCAAACTAATCATAATCAACAAAAACAACTTAACCACTTCATGGGTCACATGCAATGTCACAAGAAGCTTCATTTCTGCTCTGAGAAAAAAAGTAATGTGAAAAAGTTTAAGCAATAGATTCATATTGTGACATATAAAGTCAGAATTGTGAGAATTTTTTTTTTTTTACTCTAAGGCTTCCATATGTAATGCTGACTTGAATGTTGTATGTGTACAGTATGCATTGCAATAATGCTGAACCACGTCTAAAATGAAACTGCTTGATTAATGTCAAATTGCATGCAAAGAACCTTGTGAAATATTAAACTAAACTGTTTTGTAGATGCAAATTAAGTTTGATGCTAACTCCTTAACGTTCACAAAGATAAACCTGTTCCGCAGAAACAATCATGAAAAGTCACCTGTCTTTGTTCAACAGGGCTTCAAATGTCCTGATATGATCAGTTATATTCAATACTGAGGCGCAAACTGAAACCTGCCTATTCATTATGCAGCATCACACACATTTATGTCACATTTAACGTGGAAGATTCTAATCAAGCAGACACACACTACCACTTCCTTACTGTCAGCTTCAATCAATCCATTTAATTCCCTCTTTCTCCCATTTAAACGCTTGATTAGATTCTTTCCACAACAATCTTTCCCACCAGTCTCTCACAGAGCTTAGTAGTAAACATCCACACAATAGCCACTGCAAAGAAGCAGCCATTGTCACTCAGAGTGTTTGCCTTCTCACAGAGGAATCTCTTTCTTTCAGGGCTAGAGGACTGTTTTTCCCTATTCCCGCCTACATCAGGGGTGGTCTGGTGGAGATAACCTAACGGAGAGGTGCTGATAGAGATCAGATTTGGGAGGACTGGCTGGAGAATGGCCCACTAAAACAGTCACAGTTGAAAGAGAGAGGAAGATTGAGTTCTTTCAAAAACCCGATGCTTATGAATGGGAAAATGTTGCAGGGTTATATTGTGGATTGATTATCTTCAGAAGAGATTTTAGGTAATGGAATAATTATAGTAATGACTGGAAAGGCTGATTGTTTAGCTACAGCTTGACTTCTTTTTTAGCGACCGGGAAATTAAGACAACCAATCATAAACTAAATAGTGCTTACTTTGGTTATTTAAACAGGCTTCATGCATCCCGTCAACTGACCTCATTAATATGCAAATAAGAACGTTAGCACATGGGTTTGTAACTGTAAAGTGAAATTTCAAAATGTCCAAAATATGAAAAGTGAAACATGATCCTATTCAGAATGGTGCTCGGTTTCAATTTCAAGTGTAAATAGCCCATTAAAGTCTCCTGTTACATGTTATTTGAGATTCATGGTTATGGAAGGGCAGATGATTTATAGGTTTGATATTCAGGAAATCATCATTACCTAGATTTTTCCATGGTTTATCTACTTCAGACACACTCTGTCGATGATTAACAATGAAATTTTAATCCACTCATTGACATCATTTGTTAAAGTTTGTCTAAGGTCACCATGTTGAGTCCAGCCCTGTTATTTAATCTTTTTTAATTACGCTGCTCAGCATGAACTGCAGCTCTGATGTGTATTGTCTTCGGGGTCAGTCTGGTCATGTGATTAAAAAGCAAAAACTTCCTGAATTCATTCAATACAATATATATATATATATAATGGGCACGGAGAAAATCAAAATGATATATATAATTAAAATGAATTCAAATAATTATAATGTTTTCTGTAAATGCAACTA
>RJVU01062584.1:322553-354700 GCA_003731715.1 Anabarilius grahami | reverse complement strand
TATATATATATATATGCACAAAGACAAACAAAATAATATATATAGCCTATAATTAAAATAATTACAAATAATATGTTTTCTGTAAATGCAACAATTAACACCTAATGCAGCTCACATTTTACACCAGTTATTTTCTTTGTGGTGAAGAACAGGCAGGATTTATGGCGGTTGTGACGCAGTTGTTGAGGCCACGCCCCCTGTGCTTGATGCGTGACTGTGTTCAGTAAGTCACAGCGGTTATTTGAACTGATATTGCGGGGGATTGTCACGACATCCGCCTCTCAAATGTGTAACACAACGCGCTGCCGTGAGTTGAGCCGGGTCGCTTCTGCGTTTCTCATGCAAATCGATTCACAAGGGCGCTTTTAAACCTCCCTTCCTCCATCCTTAAACGCACAGGCACGCACGAGTTCAGCTCGCTCCTTCAAATGTACGAAGTCTGTTGGCTATTCTTAGCCTATAACAGTCTGGTAAACTCATATTCCTGTCTTCTTCTTATGTATAAGGGGCTACGTCACGATCAGCCCACTCCTCAGTTTCGTTTAGCCTAAATCTGGGTGTATTTCCTAAAACAGGCTGCGTGCATGTCAGGTGTCTCGATACTTTATCGCCCTCTCGCACGGAACTGGGACGAGAAGTGCGCAGCAGTCACGCCATTCATTGCTGTGCACGGCCTGATATGAGAAGCGACATACTGGCAATCAGCTTTAATTGATTCGCGAGATTGGGTTAACACACGTTTGCGTGCAGACAGCACGAAAAGACCATTTGGTGTTTGGGTTCCCTGGGAGGCACAAATCCCCCAGGGCTGAGCACAAGGCTGAAAAGTTGAATGTGGAAACAAATAACAAACCTCAGCAAGCCTATTTATTGCACAAAGGAAAACATGCCCTGCTAGGCTATATATAACAGTCAGATGGAGTAAACAACATAACAAGTTATGTGAAAAATATCCGCACACGGATATACAAATATGCACATATGGCACACGTTTTTTAATATTAATTATTTAACTGTATGGACTATCAGCTCCTGCAAACTGCGGTGCTGATTTCATTTTCAGACGAGAAACAACTACGGTTACATGCACAAAATATCTCGATATTAATCTGAATTGGTCATATTTCTATAGGCATCATGTAAATGGGTCAATGACGTGACAGGTCATTTTTTTTGTCCAAAGGCCTTAATAATAATAAAAAAGAAAGATATGATATCCAAAGTATGTCAGGTAGTACAACTAGTTCTCTTTTATTGAATCTAAAAGGTTTTAATTATATTTTGCTACATATAAAGGTATTTTAAAGATTTTGAAGTGTCAAAAGGTCATTCGGTTTAACCGTTCAATACAGCCATTTAATTTGTGATTAAAATATCTTAAAATCTAATAAATGTATATATTTTTTTTATTCTGGCATAATTTTTATAACATCATATATCAACATAGTGCAAAATGGTATTACAATTATGTGTGGAAGTCGTTGCTTTGTTATGAGAAAGAATGTCTGAAAAAAATTAATTTAATTGATGTCATTCGGAGTAACCAATATAAAGGGACCATTTTGGATCAAGTCANTTTTGTAGATGCAAATTAAGTTTGATGCTAACTCCTTAACGTTCACAAAGATAAACCTGTTCCACAGAAACAATCATGAAAAGTCACCTGTCTTTGTTCAACAGGGCTTCAAATGTCCTGATATGATCAGTTTTATTGTTTATTGTCAAATTAAATTAATGTTTTCACTCTCATACGCATGTCCCGAACATCAGGTCATTCGGTACAACCGCTATAAAACATGGAAAATGTAATATTTTAAAAACTTGTATTACACAAAAAATGTTTGATTGTCCTTTTGCTAGCTAGATAGATATAAGCCTGTTAGCATTATTTGAAAATATCGTCATTCGGTATAACCAAAAGTGTCATTTGGTAAAACCAAAATTTTGGTTAAACCGAATGACTGTTTTTGGTGACAAATTTTGTCCAATTGGTAGTCAATGGGAGGCAAGATCTTCTTGGTTACAAACATTCTTCCAAATATCTTCCTTTGTGTACAGCAGAACAAATACATTTATACAGATTTGGAACAACTTGAGGGTGGGTAAATGATGACAGAATTTTTATTTTTGAGTGAACTATCCCTTTAAATTAGAAATGAGAAAAAAATCCTGCAATTTATTTTAAAAAAGCTGCAATAATTGGCAAGAGCGAGCATGTCCAATATTTTCAGAAAAGAATGGTCAGTTTATTCATATTCATCCCATACAACATGTGCTGTATATTCCAAGTGTTCTGTGGGTATATGATAGGGTTTCCTGAAAAACGAACCAAAATTTAATGTATTTTTTAACGAAATTCTTGACCTTGGCCGTTGATCCATTCTCACCTAAGCTTATGCTATGCTTACGTCATACGTGTGTCAGAGAGGTCACCGCCGGAACTCGACTCTCTCGTGAACACGCGGACGGCCGTTGCTGATGTAGTGATAAATTGCCCCCCCCCCCGGGGTTGCCAGGTTTTAACAACAAAACCCGCCCAATTGCTACTCAAATCTAGCCCAAAACTAGCCTAATTGTGTTTCAGGGGGGTCCCACAGCAAAAATCACGTTCCGGGGGGTAAAATCCGCGTTTTTGGCGGGGATCCTCTATTAAAATTCGCATTCCAGGGGCTAAATATCATTTTATTTGGGGTCGCTTCAGCCTGCGGACATGAAAAACAACCTGCGGCAACAGTGTAAAAGTAGCCCAATTTCGCGGGGAAACCGCAGACTTGGCAACAAAGCCCCCCCCCAAAAAAATCGTGTCTCCATTAAGACCCCAAGCGATCCCATTGGTTCAAATTCCTTTTAATAGGTAATCTCTTTAGCGCCTGATTACAATTCCTACAAAACAAAGTTGATAAATGCTAAAGTTGATAAACTACGTTATAATGACCATTTATGTCTGTATAAGTTAGCTTATGTATTAGCATAGCATACGGATACCCGATTAGCCTGATAGCTTAGTTGATACACGCATTTACACTTACCCGACATGTCTTTAATGTGCGAAATTAAGTGTTAAATGTCCAAATATTTCAGTTATAAATAAAACAAATGAATGATGTTCAATTATTAACTTAATAGGCTATTATTATTATCATCGATTAACAGTTAATCAAGTGTAAGAAATTACGTTCAATTGGTTTTATTATGCACTAATTCATTTTCTTATGCATTATAAAGTAAGCAATGGGTATTTTAAATTAATATAATTCGTATATTTGTGGAGACCCAATTTCGAGGGAAGATCTGTTTTGTCATGACACTGGAAGATAGTGATTATAGTTTATAAAGTTTTAAATATGGATATTTTTTCCTACAAAAACCCATTGCTTCGCTTCAGAAGGCCTTTATTAAAGGGTTAGCTCACCCAAAAATGAAAATTCTGTCATTTATTACTTACTCTAATGCCGTTCCACACCCGTAAGTCCTTTGTTAATCTTCTGAACACAAATTAAGATATTTTAGTTGAAATCCGATGGCTCAGTGAGGCCTCCATAGCCAGCAATGACATTTCCTCTCTCAAGATCCATAAAGGTACTAAAAACATTTAAATCAGTTCATGTGAGTACAGTGGTTCAATATTAATATTATAAAGCGACCAGAATATTTTTGGTTTGCCAAAAAGAACAAAATAACGACTTATTTAGTGATGGCCGATATCAAAACACTGCTTCAGGAAGATTCGGAGCATAAATGAATCAGTGTGTCGAATCAGCGGTTCGGAGCTCCAAAGTCACGTGATTTCAGCAGTTTGACGCACAATCCGAATCATGATTCGACACACTGATTAATTTACCCTCCGATGCTTCCTGAAGCAGTGTTTTGAAATCGCCCATCACTATATAAGTCGTTATTTAGTTTTTTTGGCACACCAAAAATATATATAATATTAATATTGAACCACTGTACTCACATGAACTGATTTAAATATGTTTTTAAGTACATTTATGGATCTTGAGAGAGGAAGTGTACATTGCTCCCTATGCAGGCCTCACTGAGCCATCGGATTTCATCAAAAATACCTTAATTTGTGTTCCAAAGATTAACGAAGGTCTTACGGGTGTGAAACGGCATGAAGGTAAGTAATAAATGACAGAATTTTCATTTTTGGGTGAACTAACCCTCTAACCCACTGGAGTCGTATGAGTTACTTTTATGATGGATGGATGCGCTTTTTAGAGCTTCAAAATCTCGGGCACTATTCAATGCCATTACAGAGCTGGGAAGAGCCAGGACATTATTTAATATAACTCCGATTGTGTTCGGCTTAAAGATAGTCATATACACCTAGAGTGGCTTGAGGATGAGTAAATTATGGGATCATTTTCATTTTTGGGTGAACTATAACGTATCACAGTCTGTACCAGTTGAATAATTCATTGTCACAACTTTTTATTATATTTGCTTTGCTCGATCTGTTAGCCGAGCATGTGTAGGCTTTCTGAGGTTTGCTGTTTCACCATACAACTTTTCAGCCTTCATTAAAAAAAACAAAATCTTACAAACATTGACAAATAGCACCCATAATACCATAGGTAAACAGCCTGTAGTGAGAGCTTCTGAGAAATACAAATAGCAGTACGCATGTATGCATGCATTTTACAAATCAATAAAACAACTTCAGTGCCTTTTCATTTTTTTCTTTCCTACTCTCACGCACAGGCGCAAATACGCCACGGCATGCACAAGGGATCGCACACATCCTAACGCACGCAAACACACTCATTCAGTGACTTGTCCTTTCGGCAAGGCTTTATTTACACACTTCCCCACACACATAGCGTGCCTGGATGAACTCCATAAAAGCAAGCTTCCCAGTCCCGCGGGCACACCGCCATTATATAGGCTAGTAGTGGCTCTCCATTGGATTAACACGACATGCAATCATTCATGATCCTATACTATGATTATTAATGACATTTATGTAACATTACTACTATTAAATCATGACAGGATCAAAATCTAGAGACGCATTACGCGCAGAAAGAGTTAAATCCCGACTGCCCGGACATTGCGTGTCTTCCAGGGTTTAGCAAAGAGAGACACATAAGGTCGGGGTTTCGAGGATTTTCTCTAAAAAAATCCCCTCAAAGCCCACTTGTTTTATTTTTATCACACACATCCTCGCTATTCTGCTGTAGCCTAAATGCGGATCAGCCATCACGAAGGCACAGTCGAGCTAATCTGCATTTATAAACATGATTCACGATTAAACGCCACCCGACCCGAATCTAATTAACCCATGCTGTCAAAGAAGCGAAACATGGGCACGACGATGTCCTTAAATAAACGCAGTTCTGTTAGTGCGTGGGTTGCGTAAATGAATCACTCTCTTGCGCTCAGCGTTCTAGTCTCTACGCTGCTTGCGTAGAAACTTGCGTTGTCGTTATAGTGACTGCGCAACGCTCGAGTTTCACTTTTGAGGCGTGCTTTTAACGCGCATTGATTTATACGAGTTGAGTTTAAACGTTTTTGTAGCAAACGGACAAAATAATGGGTATGTAAATACTTTTTTTTACATGTAGTTATACTTTTTAAATTCGAGTCTTTTCACTAAAGCGTTGAAAACAAGCAGAAATGTCACCAAATATCATATGAAAGTTTTAAGAGTTCGAGCTAGCGTGTTTTGTTATGCATCTTTGCTAATCTGTTTATGTGGAAAGGATTTGAAATGAAAACAAAATGACGACTAACGCTGCCGTATTAAAAGCCAAATGTTTCGAAAGGATCAAATTAGGCTAAAAATTCATCTCTGGTTGAGATAGATAATATTCTATAATATTCATATTCATTGCTTATCTTATGTGTGACAGTGTTAATTTAGTATCGATGAGATGCTATTATAGTTTTTATTAATATTTTAATATTGTTTTCTTCATTTCGTTGTGTTTTTGTCATGTTAGATGTCTTAGATGTCATTTAATAATTTTTTATTTTACTTTTTTTTTTTAATTCTTTTTTATTTACTTATTTTACTTTTTTTTTTTAACTAAATGAAAATGAAAATTGTTGCCCATACAACTAGCTGGAATAAAATAAGTTAAAGTTTTTTTTTTCTATTTTATTTTATTTTATTTTATTTCAGTTAACGTTTATTTTATTATATGAGCAATGAAAGTGTTTTTTTTTTTTAAATGTTTTTAGTTTTAGTTAACTATAGTAACTCTGATGTGTGATGGTTTGTATTATGATGTCTCTATCAGTAAATTCAGTCAAAATTATGACAAAAATCACAATTGTTGATTATTCCCTTGAAATTGTAATTGCGATTATAAATTACGATTATCACAATGTACACTGAATTATGTTTTGAATAGCTGTATAGTAAAAGGGAAACGACTGCACACTCACTGAAGCATAGGCTTAGTATTGGTGAATAAATACTAAGCCTATACTTCAGTGAGTGTGCAGTACGGAAGAGGATTAGGGCCAAGCAATAATAAAAAAATAAAACCATCTCGAGATTAAAGTTGTTAAATTTCGAGAAAAAACTCATTAAATTTAGAGAAAAAGTCGAAATAAAATGAGAATAAACTCGTTAAATTACGAGAAAAAACTCGTAAAATTTCGAGAAAAAAGTCGAGATAAAATGTTGAGAATAAACTTGTTAAATTACGAGGAAAAACTTGTTAAATTTCAAGAAAAAACTTGTTAAATTATGAGAAAAAAGTCATTAAATTACGAGAAAAAAGTTGTTAAATTATGAGAACAAATTTGTTAAATTATGACATTTTTCTCATAATTTTTCAATAGTTTATTCTCAACATTTTATCTCGACTTTTTTCTCGAAATTTAACGATATTTTTCTCATAATTTAACGAATTTGTTCTCGTAATTTAACGACTTTTTTCTCACAATTTAATGAGTTTATTCTCAACATTTTATCTCGACTTTTTTCTCGAAATTTAACGACATTTTTCTCATAATTTAACGAATTTGTTCTCGTAATTTAACGACTTTTTTCTCGTAATTTAATGACTTTATTCTTAACATTTTATCTCAACTTTTTTCTCGAAATTTAACGAGTTTTTTTCTCGTAATTTAGCGAGTTTATTCTCAACATTTTATCTCGACTTTTTTCTTGAAATTTAACGAGTTTTTTCTCTTAATTTAATGAGTTTATTCTCAACATTTTATTTCGACTTTTTTCTCGAAATTAACGAGTTTTTTTCTGGAAATTTAACAACTTTAATCTCGAGATGGTTTTATTTTTTTATTATTGCTTGGCCCTAATCCTCTTCCGTAGTGCAGTTGTTTTCCTTTTACTATACTGCATTTTTCTTCAACTTTAGGTGTGCGTTCGCTATGCCTTATTCGCTCTACTTGTATAGCTGTATACCATTGTTTGAAACAACTGCATGCCATATTTTTATCTAAAATTAACAAGCTGAAAACACTCTCACTGAAACTTTTATTGCTTTTCTATAGCACTAAGCCTCAAATGTCAACTATACATTGGTTTAGTTCTTTAAATAAAAAAAAGTAAAAATACGCATGGTATTATAATGTTATACTAAAGCTAAAATTAAAACAATGGATAAAACCCTTAAAGGGTTAGTTCACCCAAAAATGAAAATTCTGTCATTTATTACTCACCCTCATGTCGTTCCACACCCGTAAGACCTTCGTTGATCTTCGGAACGCAAATGAAGATTTCTGTTGAAATCCGATGGCTCAGTGAGGCCTGGATAGGGATTAATGACATTTCCTCTCTCAAGATCCATTAATGTACTAAAAACACATCTAAATCAGTTCATGTGAGTACAGTGGTTCAATATTAATATTATAAAGCGACGAGAATATTTTTGGTGCGCCAAAAAAAACTAAATAATGACTTATATAGTGATGGCCGATTTCAAAACACTGCTTCATGAAGCTTCGGAGCGTTATGAATCAGCGTGTCGAATCTGCGGTTCGGAGCAACAAAGTCACGTGATTTCAGCAGTTTGACACGCAATCTGAATCATGATTCGACACACAAGAATCATAACGCTCCAAAGCTTCATGAAGCAGTGTTTTGAAATCGGCTATCACTATATAAGTCGTTATTTAGTTTTTTTGGCACACCAAAAATATTCTCTTCACTTTATAATATTAATATTGAACCACTGTACTCACATGAACTGATTTAAATATGTTTTTAGTACATTAATGGATCTTGAGAGAGGAAATGTCATTGCTGGCTATGTAGGCCTCACTGAGCCATCGGATTTCAACAAAAATATCTTAATTTGTGTTCCGAAGATTAACGAAGGATTTACGGGTGTGGAACGACATGAGGGTGAGTAATAAATGACAGAATTTTCATTTTTGGGTGAGCTAACCCTTTAAGACAACCTATAGAATGAAAGAAAAAACACATGTTAAGCATGCAGAATAATGAAAGTGGACACTTATTTTTGTAATTGCGCCTTTGAATGATTACGTAATTTTGGCATCCGTAATTGTAATCACGATTAGAAATTCGATTAATTGTGCAGTCCTAGTAAAATTAGCATTTTTTTCTTCTGTCCTATAGAGAAGATCCCTAGGGAGACGGCTGATAAAGAGGAAATGGAGATACACACCCCCTCATACCCCCTACCCCTGGAAATACAGCAGGTAAATAACATTCATTTCACAGATTTTACACCCCTGCTGTGCAGGTGTAATTGCACGGGTTCTCAGTTTTGTTGCTATTATACTCCATCATAATCACAGACACTTCTCATCTCTGCGTGATAGAGAGGGAAGTTTGATATTTCGTGATCCGTTGTGCTCCGGGGCAGCTGGTGAGAGATATGAGAAGATCAGCATTCATTCTGTCTGATTTATCAGGTGCCTTTGTGTCCTAAAGAGGTCATGTTGCGCTGGCTTGTTCAAAAGAGGTATATTATCAAAATCTACTTTGTTGTAGTAAAAACATTCAGACTTTCTATATTTCCCTTTTTCTGCCTGTGTATTTCTCTCACAACTCCAAAACAGATCTACTTGTTAAACCAGTTTGCTATTTTTATTCAAGTATTTAACAAATAAAAGTTTGAAAAGGATGAAAGTCTTGGTCGATCAACAGGTTTTGAAATGCCAAATTGTTTTTATTTTTTCGTTTAAAGGGGTCATGACATGAGAAATCAAATTTGCATTGATCTTTTGACATATAAGAGGTCTTTGTTCCATTAAAACATCCTGCAAGTTTCATAGCTTAAATTATCCTCCTCATTATAAACAAAGCTTTTATTTAATCAAGCTCCAAAAATGGCTTGTTTGGATTTTGTGGGATTTGTGACGTCACACTGGCAAATACATTTGCATATGACTTCCTCAAAAGCAAGACATCAATGAATAATTATATCATCACACCATAGGCCACGCCCACTGGCGTTCAGGCTGACATTTGCCTACACTGGATGTGAGGGTCGCGTCCAAAGCAGATAGAAGCCATTATAATCACTGATGCTGTCTACACTAGATACAGTATATAGATAGAGCTGCATGATTAATCGTTAAAAAAATCTCGATCTCGATTCAAACACCCACACGATTTTATTTTTAAATGACAGTGATTCGCCTTTGTCTATTAAACCTTTGACATCGCAGCGAACATTCAAATCTGTGTTTGTGCTGCCTCTGGGCCAGAGAGAGCAGTTGTCATGATGAATAGGTATGAAACAGCTTCACAAACAGTCTTTTCAACCACACACAGTATCATTATTTCTGTCTTAAAATAATTCAAATCATCACAGAAGTACTGGGGTAAAAGTTTATAGTTCAGATATAAACACTGATGTCTACGGCAGTGATGAAAATGGACTAATCACCTTTGGAAAGTAGCTTGACGCTTCAAATAAAGTATCAATTACATCGTTACACCAGTAGGTGGCGACAAGTGACTGTTAAAAAATGTTTGTGTCATTGAATCATTCACTCAAGAGATTCGTTCAAAAACGCTGATTCATCCAGTAAAGAAACAAGTGAAATATTTATGAATGAGTTGTTGAATCATTCATTCAAACTGTTAAATATTTTTTAAATAGAATTTACATTTTGTCAGAACCTTCAGTAAATTTCATGTTATTGTGTTTAGTTGTCTAGTCGTGGAAGAATCGTGATCCATATTTTAAACAAAAAAAAAGTGATTCTCAATTAATCTATAATTGTGCAGATCTATATACAGATGTGTGTTCAGTTTCTGACATACTCCACGCACTTGTATGTTTGTTCGGAGCATTTGACTGAAGATGTTTTGTAAGCGAGGCACAGTGTAATGAAGAGTTTGCAAAGAAACATTTGTTGAAAGATGAAGCAGCAACTGCATTGGATCTGACAGCAGCTGCATCACAAACTTTGTAAGTAAACAATTTCAAAATGCTTTGTCTGTAAATGATGGTTTTATATGGATAATATTTTCAAAACACTTGTGTGCAATAGCGAGTGAGCATTGACACTGTTTCCTATGCAATGACATTAGCCAATCATAACAGTGGCCATTTACTGACAAGCCTTAAAGGAGCTTGTCAGTAAATGGCCTGAAATTTACCTGAAAATGATCCGTTTTTAAACCCTTAAAAANATTTCAAAATGCTTTGTCTGTAAATGATGGTTTTATATGGATAATATTTTCAAAACACTTGTGTGCAATAGCGAGTGAGCATTGACACTGTTTCCTATGCAATGACATTAGCCAATCATAACAGTGGCCATTTACTGACAAGCCTTAAAGGAGCCGCCCCTTAAAAACGGATCATTTCAGACAGAGAGTCAGAATGAGGGTTAAAAATGATATTTTTTCCATATTTATATGTATATATATGTATGTATATATTAGTATGTGTGTTTTGTGCAAAAATCTGTCTTTAATTTAATAAAAATGTCATGACACCTTTAAAGTAAAAAAAAGCCTTTTTATTTAAAGCCTTATGTGGATATTTAAATGAACTGTCTATCAGGAACATCACAGCTATTTATATGCACAAGGTTATTTTTGCTCTCTGTTTCCACAAAGGAACTGAAACTCGGTCACTGAGATACCTAACCTATGCTGACCATGTTTATCTCAGAAGATAAAAGTGTAATTTTTTTAAGTCACATGTACACGTTTTATCCTAAGATGCCCTCAGTTTATGCAATGCATTTACATAGGGAGGATCCCAATTAAATGAACACCTTATGCTATTGTTTTCTGTGGCCCAGATTTATTGCGTGCCACTCACAGGTTGAACACAAGGTCAAAAATGGCTTCAAGCTATTATCCTTGGGCTATAAACAATTAATTTAATGACTTTTATATGAGTCATAAATATGACGTTTCAGATATCAAACAAAAATTATAAAGTACATCTGACTTTTAACAAACAGATATACACCAACACTAACTTCTCTCTCTTAGGAATTTCTGATTGAATTCCCTTCCTGTTTTTTCCTTTCTGGCTTTAACCCACATCCGCCTGTTTTATAATGTTCAGCCTTTCCACTATTCATTTTTGATGTTAGCGTGGCAAGTGGCTCCACTGTGACAAGAGAAATGATGGAGATCCCACTGAGTCTCACTATGGTGCCTCTCTCTAGCTCTGCTTCTCACTAAATAATGAATGGGACAAAAAACAGCCACATTTTCTACCTTAGGAGACATGGGGGGATAATGGCGGCACATGTTGCGTGTTCAAAGGCATGATAGTATCCTCAGCTCCCT
Source organism: Anabarilius grahami (assembly GCA_003731715.1). Lineage (NCBI taxonomy): Eukaryota > Metazoa > Chordata > Actinopteri > Cypriniformes > Xenocyprididae > Anabarilius > Anabarilius grahami. The sequence continues at coordinate 342,987 of RJVU01062584.1, read as the reverse complement.
CCGCTGCTCAGCTTCCATACACAAACAACACATTCTCTCGCCTCTCACCTGTCTCAGCCGTGCATTTTGGTCTGGGTCAAAAAACTAATCTAATCTAGTGCAAGATGCAAGTATATTTTGGTATATTAAGTAAATAACATGTGAGTTAATGGCTGGTAACTTTATCAGGAACTGCAGTATAAAGCATGTGGTTTAAATGGCAAGAATGATGTTCTACTTTTACCTTAGTGGAAAATTTGGCATCAGAGTTTTATTGAGGATGTCTTAAGATTTTTTTTTCTTCCATCCCAAACTCCATATGGCGACACATACGTGAACTATTACTCCCTTAAAGCCACCAATCCGTGAGTTTAAATGTTTTTATTAGAGGAAGTCTTTCACATAGAGACTGACTCAGACTTTCACAAGTCTCTGAGTCAAGTCTCAAACCCTTTATGGTAATAGTTTTCCCAGTTTTTGTTCTGGAAAAAAAGGGATTTCCTTATTTATTAAGTCATGCATACACTATCAATAAAAAGTAGTTTTTTTGTTGTTGAAAGAAACCAGTACTTTTATTCAGCAATGATGCATTAAATTGATCAAAAGTGGCAGTAAAGACATGTATAATTTTACTAAAGATTTTGAAAAGAAAATTACAGTTAAGGAGAAAATACTCATCAATGGTGTTGACTTATGAATTTGCTCATGGTTTGTCTGAAAGTATATTAAAAACACCACATAGACATATAAACAACTTTAAAAACTTGATTTTCACCACAGGGGTCTTTAAAAACATAAAAAAAAATTAACCCCAAACTTTTGAATGTTGTATATCTAAAATATCAATGTTTTAGAGAACATTTACCTAAAACATATGATACTGCGAGTGATACGATGACCTCTGCATTGCTATGTAGATGAATATATATTCATCTGTATAACAATGTGTAACACAGTTCGTATATACGGGAAGAAGGAGGCGGGAACCGGCGAACGTTTAACAAAACTTTAATATAAAATAAACAAAGACAAAACGAAAGTAATGCCGGCAGACCCTCGCGGACGTCTGCCGGCCACACAAACATAATAAAACATAAAATAAAGTCCAGGCCTGGTCCTCTCTCGNAAATTAACCCCAAACTTTTGAATGTTGTATATCTAAAATATCAACGTTTTAGAGAACATTTACCTAAAACATATGATACTGCGAGTGATACGATGACCTCTGCATTGCTATGTAGATGAATATATATTCATTTGTATAACAATGCAATATTTTTTATTAAGGAACTGAATTAATATAAATATTAATATATATTTTAAATTAAAGTACAATTAAATGTAATAAATGTTAATGGCTGGCAAATTTTCTAACTCTCCCTCCGTTTGCAGGTGTAAATTTGTGTCCTGTTCTCATTGGCTTCTAAGTAGAATGTATTATTTGCCACCTGATGTCACCTGTTGGAGTTTGGGTTCCTTGCCGCTGTCGCCTTTGGCTTGCTTAGTTGGGGACACTTGACATTTGACTTGACATTTGATATTCAACAGTGCTTTGCTCTGCCTGCATTGACACTATTCTTTAAGAGCTGCTGTGCAGCCAAAATAATGTACCAGTTATCACTGTGAAGCTGCTTTGACACAATCTATATTGTAAAAAGCGCTATATAAATAAAGGTGACTTGACTTGACTATAGATTACGGATGAGTTGTGAGCTGAAAATTCCTCCTTTATAACTCAAAGCTTCTGTGAAAAAAGCCGTAGCAAAAAAAGAAGCGTTCTTATTTCTCTCCCATAAGAACAATGGAAGACAACGCTCCACCCCCATCACTTTCAGCTTGTTTGTCTCTGTGTGCGTTGGGCTGTAGATCAACATGCGGGCAAAGGTTATTCTTCCCAGCCACTGCCCTTCTCCCTCCACACGAGAAAGTGTGCGTGAAGGCGGAAGAGGAAGGAGGGAATTGGGGAACTCATCCAGGCGTCAAATTCTCCCATGAGTGCTGAAGGCCATCGTCTGCCCCCTCCTTGCCCCAAGTCCTATAGTCTGCACCCCCTTCCCCAATTCCCCTGTCAACGGCCATCCTGCTGTCATGTAATGTGTTGGCACTGTGGGTCCAGATGAGAATCTCAGCATTGGCTCATGGTACAGTGAGCACCACGGGGGGTCTTTATCTTCATGAAAATCCACAAAGCTGCAGTCACGAACCGTCCTCTCATTCACGTGCTCCACTCACAAACACCCACACACTTGCTTTGAAACATACTGTAATTTAGGGAAATTAAGGAAAAGTCAAGGAGAAATTCCTTAGCCGCTTACTCTTTTAGGTGATCAGCAGTGTCCGAGGCTATTTCATGGCTATTAGGAGATGAGAGAAGATCAAATGCAAAGGAAATGAGAGGCAGAAATTGACACTGGAACCAGGAGTCTTAAAGTTCACCCCCCCAAAAAATTAAATTCTTTTATATTTACTCAGTCATGGCGTTTCAAACATTGTTGTAGCCACTGTAGACACTGAGGGGGACAAGACCCCCCAATTATCAGATGTGGCCAAATTATCCCCCGCCAAATATTTGATGTTCTTGCAGCTGCTCTTCTTCACTTCATTACACACTGATCTGTTTGTTGTTTGGATAAAAAATAAAATAAAAATGTAAAGGTAGGATAGGCAATTTTAGAGAGGCTTTTTTAATATATAGACTACTTCTATTATTGATTGCTATCAGAATATTAAGAGAGTTTCAACCAGTATAACAAAAAGTGTTTATAAAAAACATTGCCTACCTTAGGTTTAAAAGTTATATTTTTAGGCTCTTCTTCCTCAGTGATCTAACAGCTTGACAATTGCAAAATATCAACTACAAAATATAATTTTTTTTTTTTACAATATAAATGTTTATCAATTAACAGTAATATCCAGTGACTGTTCATTTTATAATTGTCTATTAAATTTTGCAGTTTTGAGCTGAAAATATAGACTTTTTTTATGTGATTAATATAATAAATTATTGAATGTATGTGACAAGAATCATCAACAGAGCGGTATGCAACATATTAGGCATTCAATTAACAATATACTGTAGTATTTTATGCAGATTTAAAGGAAGATTTCGCCAAAAATGAAAATTCTTTAGTTGTTGGTCACTGCAATGGTAAAATTTTTTGTAAATAAACATAAATTCTGGCTGTTCATCGCATAAAGCTATCATATAGCTTCAAGACAATAGCATTTAGTCATATTAACTTATTTTATGATGTTTTTTGTCCTTTTTGTAACAATATACAGTATGTTAATCGAACAAACACACACAAAAAAAGTAGGTTTTCTCTCACCCAAATGTTTAAGACATAGTTATGGTCTTTGTTTCAAACCAATATACTTTTATTTTTTAGGTGGACACAAAAGTAGAATTATGATATTATGAAGCTCTTACATAAAATGTTCAGTTCTAAGGTAATAGTCAAACTCAAACTCCAAAAAGTACAAAAAACATCATAAAAGAAGTTAATATGACTATATGCTTATGGTCTTGAAGCTATATGATAGCTTTATGTGATGAACAGCCAGAATTTATGTTTATTTACTAAACATTTTACCATTGCAGTGAGCAACAACTAAAGAATTTAAATTTTTGGTGAAATTTTCCTTTAATGCTGCATAACATACTGTAGTAATATTGTTGATTAAATTACACAGACAATTTCAGGTGTAGTTCTGTCATGTTTCAAGCATCTAAAACCTTTGCTTGTGTCCCAACTTAATTGTACCATCACAATAAAAGATTTTAATGCATAAGTATTAGAGGAAATTCATAACCAGTTTCTTTGTGTAGCGGTTGGAGGGGGTTTATTAATTTGCCGAGGTATTGGGGGTATGTTGCGTGCCTGTAACACTGACCCACTTCTGACACCGGATTTGATGGGGGCAGATGAGAAGAAGGGTGGGGTGGGTAGAAAAAAGATTAGGGGTCTGTTTTTAAAGACCATGGCACGGAAACTGCTCTTGCCTACCTTGTGTGCATGAGACGATAACCTCTGATGCTTGATGATGGCAGAAAGATTCCATTTAAATTAATTATGGCTCTTTCCTTGATAAGACCTCTGCTGTTATTTTCAGCCCCCCTGCTATGTGTCATATGTTTAATTCAGCTCGTCCCAGGGAATTGTGGCAAGTGCCATCATATCAATTAAAAAGACATAAAATAGGCTTATTTTGGCTTTGATATGACCTTAAAGGGATAGTTCACCCAAAAATGCTGTCATCATTTACTCACCCTCAAGTTTTTACAAAGCTGTATGAGTTTCTTTCTCCTGTTGAACACAAAAGAATGTTATTATTTATATAATAGATATTTTAAAGAATGTTGGTAACCATTGACTTCCATAGTATTTTTTTTCCTACTCTGGAAGTCAATGGGTGCCATCAACTGTTTGGTTACCCACATTCTTTAAAATATCTTCTTTTGTGTTCAACAGAAGAAAGAAACTCATACAGATTTGGAACCACTTGAGGGTGAGTAAATGATGACAACATTTTCATGTTTGAGTGAACTGTCCCTTTAAGTGGGAAGTGTGTAATTTCTGCAAAACTAGCAGCATTAAAAGGAATTGCAGTATTTGTTTTAGTGTTTACAACAACATCGGCATCATTTGGTATGACCTCTTTGTCAGATAATAGAAAAAAGGGCTTGTCTAAAGTCATTAATTTTGCAATTCTCTTTAGTGCCGCTAATAGCACAGAAATTACACACTTCACCTTTCATTTGACTTCCCAGACTATTTTAAAATGTCTCACCGGCATAACCTCTCAGTCAAATACGTATGGAAGCTTGTTTCCGCCACTTAAAAAAAAAATAAAAAAAGGTCATTGCGACTTTTTATCTCACAATTCTGACTTTTTTCTCGCAATTGTGAGTTTGCATTTCACAGTTCTGACTTTTTCTCTCAGAATTGCGAGATTTAAACGTGCAATTGCGAGTTATAAAGTCAGAATTGCGTGATATAAAGTAAGAATGGTGAGATATAAAGTCACAATTCGGACTTTTTTTCTTGCAATTGCGAGTTTTTAATCACGCAATTCTGACTTTTTAACTCGCAATTCTTACTTTAAGAGATATAAACTCACAATTGGGAGTTATAAAGTCAGAATTGTGAGTTTATATCTCACTATTCTGACTTTATATCACGCAATTCTGACTTTATATCACGCAATTCTGACTTTATAACTCGCAGTTCTGACTTTATAACTCGCAATTGCGAGAAAAAAAGTCAGAATTGTGAGATAAAATGTCGCAATTACCTTTTTTATTTTTTGTTTAATGGTGGAAACAAGCTTCCATAAATACGTTTACTGAATCTGAAAGAGTGATTTCTTTTTCCTTTATTCATTGAAGGTTATATAAAATGAACTTATATATTTTTCCCCTGAGAACAGATGTAGAAGCAGGGCCTTTCCTGTCTTGAAGTATCCATCCAGCTCAGTACAAGGGATGTGTGTAAGCATGTGTGTGAGGAGGCCAGTGTGTTTGAGCGCTAAGCGGATGTGTCAGTGCCAGGGGCAGAGGCCTCCCCGAGGGCCATCACTGTCATGGGAACACGTTCCTACTGGTGGCAGACATCGTCCCCTCAGGCCAGCATGTGCGTGTGTGTGTAAGCCTATGCATGCGTGCCTGTCTCTGAATGCGTGAGGGAGAGAGAGCGGGGGGATCAGGGCTTTCAGATTCCGTGCAAATGTCCACATTTCTCCGGGAGGCAGACAGTTGCGTGTGCATGTGTTTAGACAGTTGGGTAAGCAGGATCACAGACAGGCTTTAACTGAGACGGGGTCAAACTCGTAGAACCCAGTGTTGTATTTGTGTGTATGTGAAAAATCCAGCCATGATACAAGACACTGTATGATTGATTAAAGAAAAAAAATTGGAGAACGTAATGACTTGTTCATGATTCTACATGCTGGTCAGTCCTGAAAATAAACAACACTGAGTGAAGGGGTGAAAAAGACTGGTGAGAGATGGGATGATACAAATGCAAATAAATCATTCGGCTTCCCCACTCAGCAAGAACCTCTCTATCACTTCTCTTTTCAGTAGCGCTATTATCAGAACGAGTCACAGACCGTATAGCTTTACAGTAAAATGACTGGAACGCACAGCTGCAGGCCCGGTCATCATAAACACATGGTCTCTTACAGTAAGCATAACAGAAACTGATGCTGATACAAAAAATGAAACTGCAGTGCCTGACCTTTTCTGTTAATTTCTGCTTGTAATCACAAATGTAAATGAAAGGAAAACACATCAGCTACATTGTGCTGTTCAGATCAAGGTTTAGTGGGCTTTCGGTGTGGCATTTGCGCTCTGACAGGTCTCTTTCACGCCGGGGAGGAGTGGCAAGGCTTGGTTGTTTGTCATTCTCAGAAGGTCTTTATAAAGCTGCCACTGGATTCAGTGAAGAGTGACGGCGTACAGAACTGACTGTGCAAATGAAATATAATCTCAAATATAACTCCTGGCGTTTGTGTGTGTTTGTGTATGTGCAGCGGCATTGCTAGATTTATTGATGGTAGGTGATTAGGTAGATGGGTAGGTAAATGGGTGGATAGATGGGTAGATGGATGAATGATAGGTAGGTAAGTAGATGGATTTATAATAGATAGATGATAGGTAGGTAGATAGGTAGATAGGAAGATGGGTTGATGGATGGATAATAGGTAGGTAGATAGAGGTTAGATGGATACATGGATAGATGAATGGATGAAGGGAAGGTTGGTAGATGGATGAATGGATGATTAATGTGTAGATGGGTTGATATATGGTTACATACATTGTGGGCAGACAGACAGACAGATAGATAGATGGGGAGATGGGTGAGTAGATGGGTAGATACTAGTAGGGGTATGAGGCGAGACATGAGATTGAGTTCACGAGAATGAGAGAATGACGAGATTTTTGCACAGTATTTTTAAGACGAAATACATAACTAGATAAATAGTCTGCAGGTGCATTTGAAATGTTTTAACTAATCATCTTGAAATGAATGTCATTTCAGTTCTACTTTCTGACTATGAATTATGCAGTAAAAGACAACAATACTCAAGCACTGTAAAAGGTTTTTCCACAAACTCAACTGACAGGCTTCTGTCCTGTATGATTTAATATGAGTCCCTTCAGACCTCACTGTACATGATTTATGAGCTTCTTCAACTTTTGACCTTTTTAACTGAACTCCTTTCCACAGATTTGTCATAGAAATAAAAACAGTATAAATGAAAATGAATAACAGTTTTCTCTTAGTCTTATTAAGTGCAAACAATAAGTGCAACCATAGTCAAAGTAATCAAATGGAGACCAAATTTTCCTTCAAGCATGACACAGAGCTAAGAGATGGTTAAAACTACACAGCCCAGCCTAAGATAGCTTTCATAATGGGAGATATTTGCACACATCAGGGAGCCGCTTTCAAAATGTGGGGATTTAAATCACATTTGAATGCGTGTTCGCGATTTACTTTCGCTTTCAATTTCACAATTGTGCGAACTCTGTGAAAAGGGAGCAGCAGTGCTGAGCGTGCGTTCAACAAGATAAGACATTTTTGTCAGATGCTTAGGCTCTGCTGTGCAACAAATCCTCCACCATGGTCTTGTCAGTCATCTCGTCACTTACTCTCATCGCATGATCAGTGAACTCTGATTCCTGCTGCACTACACATGACTATGAAGCTCATGTTGGATGAGCTGGATGGAATTGAAGCGACTGTTATCCAACTAAATGAAATGGTTTTTATTTCTATAAAAAGCAAAATGACAGTGGAGGCATAATGTAAACAGAGCGGTGGCTTATTCTATCCTAATTTCACCCTCACACAGACAATATCGCGAGGCAGCTTTTCACCTTGACGAGAAATCTCGTCGTATTTTAATCTCGCGAGATCTCGTCACACTCCTGGTAGATAGATTTGTGATAGATCATCTGTGTTTATATTTGTGTTTGTGTTCAGATGGATCATTCAGAGAAGGCCTGTCGTTACTGTGGCGTGAGTTATTTGATCCTGCATGAGTTCCAGCGTCTGCAGGAGCGTTTGTGGGAAGTCGAGAGAGAGCTGGAGCAGGAGAGAGGAAGTGCGGAGAGAGAGAGAACCCTGAGAGAGGAGCTCCAGGAAGCCTACGCTCATCTGGAGGAGCTGAAAGCATCTGTGCTTCAAAAGGAGGAAACGTGAGTCTCAGTCACAGTTCCATGCCTGCAAACATCTGATTATTCTCACATGAACATAAAACAGAATGTTTCATTTCATCTAGCAGATGTATTTTTAGATCAGGGTGAATGTTTAAATTAGGCTTAAGTTTTGGGTATCAGCATTTGTCTTAAGTTTGGCTTTATTTATTCATTATATGCACATATGCACATACTGCATCTGTGGCTAATGAGATTCATTTTGGCATCCCAAAGTGTAATGTTTGTATTCTTTGTTTTGAGAGGTCAGTAAATCCCTGCTGAAAAATCCAGCATAAACCAGCATGAGTTCCATGTTGGTCCAGGCTGGTTTATGCTGGTTATAGTACTGGTCTAGCCAGGATAGTCATGCTGTTCTCAAGCAAAACTTAGCTGGTGTACCCAGCACTTCTACTTCCCAGGCTGGGGACCAGCAACGTGTATCCCATGATGGACCCAGCATGCAAAACATACCTGATGCTGGTGACCAACAATGCTGGATTTTTTAGCAGGTGTGAATTTTAAACCCAGGCTTGTTGAGGAGAGCCTATGGTTTTCACCCATGACACTCCAGAATCATAGTGGGTTTAAGATGGGTACTTATCACTCACATTTTCTTCAGAAAGTGTAAAAATCTTCTATCTATCGTCCCATTGCAGTAAAAGAGACTTTATGGCAAAGAGAAAGACTAAATCCCATCATCCCCTTAAAAGTGTAGTTAAATTCTATAACAGTGCTGCAGAGGAACTATGATTTTATGCCACCGATTTTCCTCTTGCTTCTCATGGTCGTTCTCACACAAGCTACAAAGTTAAGTTCCCACAGGCCAAAATATATGAATCTAGAAAATTTTAACACCCACTGCATAACATACATTCAATCTTTCACTTCATACAGCATCCACCCACCTCTTACCCAGAGCGTTTGTGGTGCTACAGTTTGGATTTACACGTCATCCTACCCAGTCAAACTAGTTAGTGAGTCAGATCATGACTGAAAACAAATTTTAGTATATAGTCATCTGGTTTATAAGCAAATAAAGTACCTAGTTAGGTCATGAAACTCTAGACGGCGCAGACTTATTAGTTCTTAACTCAATTTGGTAGTGATCACATTGTTATCTACATAGTGCAGCTGATAGGTTGCTGTTGCAATAGTGGCCAATGAGAACACTTACTGAAAAACATTTTTTTTATTTGTTTATCAGCATGTCATGAGACAATTAAATAACATCAGAGAACCATGACCATGCAAACGTGTTGTTAAATTACTGAAATATTACTTTAAAGGGTCATGAATTGAGAAATCATATTTTCCTTGAGCTTTTGACATATAACAGGTCATCATACTACAAGAATGTCCTGTAAGTTTCAGAACTGAAAACTTGTTTGTTAGTCCAAAAACAGTGGACTAACTTGTAACCAAGCCCAGATTACAACTGGTTGTTGAATGTGCCTATTTATTATGTCATAGAGAGGTGAAAGACCACCTCTGCAGAAGAAGACCAACAACTACTTCTACATTATTACATTACCACTGTAGCCCCGCCCACTGATTCACACATGACAAGTAGTAGGTAAATAACAGACGTGATGCTAACACTGGATCGAGCAACTGACCAATAAACATGCCTTTGAAGAGTGCAAAATGTTGTGCAGTGTCAGGTTGTGGAAAAACACAGTAGCTGCAGTGGATTTGCAGAGAGCCTGAAGTAAAAAAAAAAAACACAAAAAAAACGATGCTATCAATATTGGATCCGACAGGAACAGCGCAACACACTTATGTGAGTAAAAACATTTTTACTGTGTCACTATTGCTTTGTTACAGATCGTGTACTGATTATGTGTACGTGTCTAACCAAAATCACCAGTTCTGATGTGATTCATGTACAGTCAGATGTTCTTTGTCTCAAAATCATTTATTGTCAGTAAGTCAAACCAGTTTCTAAGCGGTCAACTTTACATTGTTTCTCTTAGTAGGATGAAAATAATCTGTTATTTAAACTGTGATTATAGAAATATAGAAAGCGATCAAAGAAAGCTCCCTTTATAATAGCTGGAGCTGTCAATCAAACAGCACGAGTTTATCGGTGACTCTCGCCAAAACTCCCGTTATATTCAACAAATGTCTTTTAGTTAAATTGTGTTTGCACTGTTAGTTATGATGAAAGCATTCGTTTGGAGAAACTACTAGTTACAATGACGAGATCACGGCTTTCATGTGCTCAACAACCTGTCTGTGATCGGCTACAATGTTCATCACTGCAACCTTTCATGCCACAATCTAAATATAATGCCATAGATCTAGATAAAATGCTATAATCAAAACTTTTCACAATTAGTTTACCTTGAGAGCTGTACTAGTAAAAACGTGCTAAAAGAGAGAGTAATACTAATACTTAGCTAATTCATATTGCAAAGATGTTAGCCAATCACAGCAGTGGGCGTTTACACTGAAGTCTCACAGCAGACACGCCCCTTAAAAAAGAGCGTTCAAATAAGAGGGCTAAAATCAGGGTAGGAAAAATGCCTTTTATTTCTAAATTATGACTTTTTTTGATGTAAAAATCATCCTAACATTATATTTGCACCCCAGGAATCATTATAAAATAATAAAATAATGCAGTTCCCTTTAAAATCTCAGGGGGTGCTTCAAGTATATATTTTGGCTCACAAAAACATTTGGGAATCCCTGTCCTACAGGACCTTAGTGGGCCCCTCTCATCACCAGGTCGGGGACTCCGGGTCTCTGATGATGGCGTGTGTGTATGAATGCACTTGTTAGTGTGATCACTATGTGTATATCTATTTGCGTATGTGGGAATAGTTCCTCGTGCTCTGAACTCTTTAGCTCTGGTTTCCCTCGTGAGTCACTGTGGGAGAGACGGGCATGCATACGTCCTCTCCTCCAGCTGACGCGAATGCCAGGCATAATTATACCACCACCGCAATCAAAAATGAACCTCTCAACACCTACGCCTCCGCAGCTTAGCACAGACAGAAATTCAGAGAATGAGGCGAGAGGTGCGAAGCGAGTGTGTGATTGTGGATCCTATTTCAGCTCTCCCTCCCACTGTTGCTGATAATAATAGCAGGTTGTGTTGTCCGTGTAAGCTCACAAGAAAAACCGAACAGCACAGCAGTCGTGCTTCTAGATCTGCCCCCACCGATTCATTCACATCCAGCACATTCCAGACCCGACACGACAGAGCAGCGAGCGTAAGCGTGTGTGTTTGTGTTGTGTGTTTGTTAGTGGCATGCGGTGGACTTCTGAAATGAGGACACAAGGTCACTTCTCTGCTTTTGGGCTTTTGAGCTGCATTTCAAAACCAATTCAAGCTCTTTATTGTCATTGCAAGATTTTTTTCGTACTTATTAAATGTAAATACATAATTATAGATTTATAGTTGTGTGTATATGTATAAAAGTGTGTAATGATGCTGTTAGAACATAAACAACATCTGCAGAGTTACGACGATCAAAGTTCAAACCAAAGGGAGATATTTTCTTTTTAAAGAATTTGCTGTTTAAGGACTACAACAAACGGCTGGTAGAGACTACAACAAGCTTCTTCCTGGGTTGATGAAATTACTAACCCTAAAATTTGCATAAACCCCGCCCCCGAAACACGCAACAAAGGGGGTGAGGCCATGTTGGGCTGCTTTAGAGAAGAGGAAGAGTTGTTGTAGTAGAGTGTTGTTACCATGCCGTCATTTTACGCCGGACTGCTTCACAAACGAGGGTCAATTCAACACTGGATTTGCACAAAAGTTTAACATGACGGCACATGCTAGTCGATGAGTTGAATCAACTCCACAGCAACTACAATTTATCCACTAACCATTCAGAAACGTGTAAATTTGTAACTTCTTCCTGAGTCTCTCCATCAGTGTCGACTCCGGTTTGAACAATGTAAGGCTGAACACCGTTACTGACAATCCTCATTTTGTCTGCGTGAGATTCTCCAGCTTTGTTGTTGTTGAGCAACCGAAGCGCAAACTGTTAAAGCTCCGCCTTCTTCTGGACAGGGGTCCGGGAGCAGCAGCTCATTTGCATTTAAAGGGACACACACAAAAATGGCGTGTTTTTGCTCAGAACCAAATAGGGGCAAATTTGACAAGCTATAATAAATGATCTGTGGGATATTTTGAGCTGAAACTTCACAGACGCGTTCTGGAGACACCAGAGACTTATATTACATCTTGTGAAAGGGGCATTATAGTTCTACTTTAACAGACTCTCACAAAGGTGACATTTCGAGCACACAGGCTCTTGACCTTTGTGAGAGTCTGTTAATAAATTTCTATATTGTTGGAGCTGTGGTGTGCCGACTTTACAAAATTATACTGATTCCAGAGGTTTCAGTAACTGAATGTTCTTCAGGGTTTACAGACTTGAGGCCCGTTCACACCAACAATAACTATAACGATAACTATATTAGTGTCCGCGGATGATATTGTTCTGTTTATTCTAAAGCGTGTGCTTGTCTGCTGCTTTTAATGCTCAAGCTTGTTATAGCCGGATTGATTCTGATTGGGTGTCAATGTTTTTATTGTTCATCAGCTGGATAAAATCATTCTGAAAGTGATTTCAATGATATTGTTTCTCTGTGCCGTTATCATTATAGTTGTGGTGTAACCTCTGCTATTCTTTAATATTAAGAACTATTTTTAGAACTATATCTTAATCGTAATCTATACAGTTATCATCCTTGGTGTGAACGTGTCTTAAGTGACAAAAGAATGACTTTTCCCAGTCTTTTGTGATTACAGGACAATTGCATTCATTTCCATGATTTTTCCAGGTATAGAAAATCACACTTTAAAATAAATCCCTCACATATTTTTCATATATTTGTTTACATTTTATTAATAATTTCTAGTATTTTTCCAATAATAACTACAATACTGTAATACAGAACCAAGCTTATTTAATATAGCTTTTATTTATTACTGCTAACTGTTGTTCAGCTGTTATTGTTACACACCGCAGGTGTCATGACTCATGAAGGTCACATGACCTTAAAAGGCCAAAGTATACTTCACTTTTTACACACACATGTGGGTCAGTGCACAGTGCGTATGACACAAATTTCATCATCAGAAGAGTGCACGCTTACTGTACACGCACCACCGTATTTTTGTAATAACTCAAATAATTTCAAGTTCATTTTGATTCTGATGTGATTAAAAGTGTTGATATCTAAGTAGGTGAGTTGTTTAGGCTGTAATTTTCATTAGTTTGAGACAGATTAACACATCTGATGCAGGATGAGTCAGTCACAACCATGGCACTGCCTACTTTAATGTGACTTGTCATATGTATTTCACCTTCATAAGGTTCCTGAGTTCAAGGGAGGCAAAAGAGATGCTGCCCTCCTCTGAAACCTTTGGAAGAATGAATGCTTTGCATACTATTTGGTCTCATATTTCATAATATTTCTTTTTTTTTTTCTTTTGTACTCATTATTATCTTTTTTAAAGGAGCATTTAATTTATATTTTGGAAGATTGCCTCCATTTTCCTATACCTAAAGCTTAATCATACCTGTATTAACAGCTCAAAACATGAATCACTGTGAAAAAAAAATAAAAAATGTGGTTAGAGCTCAATATGCTGATGACAGACCTTTTTTTCTTTTTTGAAAACAGCTCTAGTTGAGTCTTTCGGTTTGACTCAGACAGTTTTGCGACCTGCTAGTGAACCCTCTGAGGTGACACAAAGCAGAACTCAAAGCTATGAAAGGAAGAGGCAGATGTGAGATGGCAGTAAATGGGTCGTGGGAGAGATGGCATGTGGTAGATTGTAGATATTTTAGTGGGCAACAACATCCGGGAGAGAGGTGTGAGAATTGCACAGACATGTTGCTTTGAAGAAGAGCGTCGGCTAGGCTACAGTGCGTGCAGAATTATTAGGCACGTTGATTCTTACCAATTCCAAACCACGTTAATCTTAATAACTACTATTAATTTTGTATTTAATCATTTATAAGTGATATAAAATTGTTCATGAAGGCTGGAAATGAAAAATGCCTTATATTCAGGTGAGCATAATTATTAGGTATGTTTTCTTTTACAGATAAAATGAGCCAAAAAAAGTACAATTTTTGACTAAAAAAAGTCAAAAATTATTAAATGCCCATGAGAAGGATGCAATACTAATGCAATACTAGAATCTGCAGTTAAGGCATGACCATTGGACACTGAAACGCTCAGTGGGTCAGCAGGGTCAGACAGAAACAGGTGGAGAAGAAAAGACACGTGTTAACTGCAAAAGAATTAAAGGATTAGTTCACCCAAAAATGAAAATAATGTCATTTATTACTCACCCTCATGTCATTCTACACCTGTAAGACCTTCGTTAATCTTCGGAACACAAACTAAGATATTTTTGATGAAATCTGATGGCTCAGTGAGGCCTGCATAGACAGCAATGGTACTTCCTCTCTCAAGATCCATAAAGGTACTAAAATCATATTTAAATCAGTTCATGTGAGTACAGTGGTTCTATCTTAATATTATAATGCAACGAGAATATTTTTTGTGCACCAAAAAACCCCAAAAACGACTTTTTAACAATATCTAGTGATGGCCGATTTCAAACACTGCTTCTGAGCTTTATGAATCTTTTGAGTCGAATCAGTGATTCGGATCGCGTATCAAACCGCCAAACTGCTGAAATCACGTGACTTTGGCTCTCCGATTCACTGATTCGATTCGTAAAGCTCTGAAGCAGTGTTTTGAACTCGGCCATCACTAGATATTGTTAAAAAGTCGTTTTTGGTTTTTTTTGAAAAAAAAAAGTTGTTTTTTGGCGCACAAAAAGTATTCTTATCGCTTTATACTATTAAGGTAGAACCACTGAACTCACATGAACTGATTTAAATATATTTGTAGTACCTTTATGGATCTTGAGAGAGGAAATACCATTGCTGTCTATGCAGGCCTCGTTGAGCCATCGGATATAATCAGAAATATCTTAATTTGTGTTCCAAAGATGAACGAAGGTCTTACGGGTGTGGAACAACATGAGGGTAAGTAATAAATGACATTATTTCCATATTTTCATAAATGACATAATTTTTGGGTGAACTAACCTTTTAAGAATTAAGGTGAAGAATTAAGTGTGAAACCATCAGGAACCCTTTAGTCTCCAGCACCACCATTTTCCAGAACTGCAACCTACCTGGAGTCTCCAGAAGTGCCAGGTTTCAGGATCTCAGAGACTTAAGTTAGGTGAAGAATCCTAAAAAATGACCCCCACTTAATAAGACTCACAAGCTGAAGTGTTGAAAAATACATGAAGACTGTTTTTTTTATAGGCTTTGTAGACAGACAGATTGAGAGTGACTCTTGAAGGACCAGCACCACATCCTCTTGTACAACTGTTTGAAGAATTTATCCTCTAGAATCTGGCAGTAAGTTTTGGAAGATCATTTTTAGTCCATCTCTGTAAAACAGACTTCAGGGTAGGAGATGGACTAAAAATGATCTTCCAAAACTTACAAGAGGATGTGGTGCTGGTCCTTCAAGAGTCACTCTCAATTGTATTAGTATTGCATCCTTCTCATGGGCATTTAATTTTCATTCAGTCTGAGTTAAATCTCTTTTTTGGCTCATTTTATCTGTAAAATAATACGTACCTAATAATTATACACACCAGAATGTAAGGCGTTTTTCATTTCCAGCCTTCATAAACAATTATATATCGCTTATAAATGATTAAATACAAAAAAAAATAGTAGTTATTAAGATTAATGTGGTTTGGAATTGGTAAAAATATGATCAGAAAATCAACGTGCCTAATAATTCTGAATGCACTGTACATAAATCAATCTGAATTCTGATGCAGGTTTTAGAATTACAGCTGCACAGGGAACTTTCAACCAGACAAAATAATGTTAAAGATGAAGTGTATCATTATTACACCACTATCATCAAGCGCGTCGCTTTTTTAAATGTGTCTCTGTGCGTGTGTGTGGCTTTCGCAATGATATCGATTTATCGGGCTGACAGCACTGTACTGGGTTTGGTGGATTTCACTTCCTCATAATGCATCACTCAGCTGTAGAGAATTTTAGATCTCAGTACGTCTTGCACGCATGCTTACCAAATGCTGTGTGTCTGTGGTGAGCCTGTATATGTGCAGCTACACCTCTGTCACTGCGAGGGTTAATGTGTTTGCATCAATGCGTATGTGTCACAGCTGCCATATATGCACATCCACACGTACAGCATGCAGGAACAGAGACACGCTATTTGCCTGTGGTTGGTGCAGGAAGTGGAAGAGCATATCGGTGTGCTATTTTTCTCAGCATGCTTTTCTGCCCTGCAAATACACAAAACACATACTTAGACATTCTAACCATCTGAAATGTAAAGAAAAAAGTAAACACAAGTGATTTGAGTGCTTGCTTATTCAGATGGGATTTTGCACTTGTCACATCAAGGTGCGAACATACTTTATATGGCGCAACATTATTTATATGCTAATGCGTGTTTGCGAGGACTCTCAGTGATGGAAAAGGCTTTTGTTTTTGTGAAATTATGTCTGACAGCTTCAATTAGTTTTGAGATATGAATGTTGAAAGGGCCGAGCTTTGTTCTCACCTTAACTAATGGAGATGGACGGGCCAGCTGTGGTACCCGCTCTTCAAAAAACATCCTAAAATATTCAGATATGTGTATTTTTTGTTTTTTCTTTATTATTATTGTCAAAATAATGTAGGCTTTTCATTTTATTTTTTTTTTACCTCATATGCTTTGTATGTGGTCGCCAAGCCAGTGAGCAGTGAAGCAGTTCCTGTTTTCTCTCTGCGTGAGTTCAGACAGAGGTCACACAATGGCTTCTTTCATTATTGATAAGTGGTTCCCTTAGTCGTGTGAGTGTGTGAATTTAAATGACCCCCTGTGTCTCCCTGTAGGGCTTGAGTAAGACTTCATCAGCGTCATATCATTAATGACTCATCAGTATCCATGTCAGATTTCCATGTAACAGGCATAGATTGACAGGGTCAAGATCAACTGATGCATGATGGGATTGGATTTATACATGAAGACTGATGAGGTCTGGGTTTGCAGAATCGATTCATCTAGTTCAAGTCTGTCTAGGGCTATACATGGGATCCTGCAGGTTTAAAAGGGACGCATGGAGAATGTAAATCAGACACTCTGGGCTTGATTTGTCAAAAAGAGGCTCTGAATGAGTCAACGGAGTGATTAGAGATTCAAATCAGGCCCGCGTCATGCCACTTTAACAGGGAACTGCCCTAAACGCTTTCCTTTGATGTGCCACAATATGACCTTTAAGCAAAAAAATGCAAAGCATCTTTTAGAAATGGATAAAGAGGATAAGTTGTCTTTGGCGATTCATGCTGTGATTGTGAAAATTACACTCCCTATACTGTACAGTAATAATTACTCTGAAACACATAAATACTGCAAGGAGACTAATTATTCCTAACAAAAAATTACTTACTATTTTTATTTTATTTACATTGCTATTAAGTTCCCAAGCCAGGCTAGCTATTGTCAAAAAATACTATGGTTCAAAAATGTGGGGTCAGTACATTTTTATTTTTCAGTGAGGATATGTCAGATGATTATTGACAGTAAAGGGGTATAATGTAAAAAAAAAAGATTTTTATTTCAAATAAATGCTGTTCTTTTGAACTTTCTATTCATCAAAGTATCCTGAAAAAAATGGTTTCCACAAAAATACTAAGCAGCAAAAACATCGATAACATATTCACATTGATAATATAAGAAAATTTGTTTCTTGAGCAGCAAATCATCATATTAGAATGATTTTTGACTCTAAAGAGTAATGATGCTGAAAATTCAGCTTTGATCACAGGAATAAATTATATTTTAAAATATATTACAATAGAAAACATTTATTTTAAAGTGTAATAATATTTCACAATGTTACTGTTTTTTTTTTATTTTTTAATGAAATACATGCAGCCTTGGTGAGCAGATGAAACTTCTTTCAAAAACATAAAACTTTTACCAGTCCCAAACATTTGAACAGTGATGCAAGTAAGTAAATAAAATGAAATAATAAAAAACACAATTAAAGGATTAGTTCACTTTCAAATGAAAATTAGCCCAAAGCTTTACTCACCCTCCAGCCATCCAAGNCTCTAAAGAGTAATGATGCTGAAAATTCAGCTTTGATCACAGGAATAAATTATATTTTAAAATACATTACAATAGAAAACATTTATTTTAAAGTGTAATAATATTTCACAATGTTACTGTTTTTTTTTATTTTTTAATGAAATACATGCAGCCTTGGTGAGCAGATGAAACTTCTTTCAAAAACATAAAACTTTTACCAGTCCCAAACATTTGAACAGTGATGCAAGTAAGTACATAAAAAGAAATAATAAAAAACACAATTAAAGGATTAGTTCACTTTCAAATGAAAATTAGCCCAAAGCTTTACTCACCCTCAAGCCATCCTAGGTGGATATGACTTTCTTCTTTCTGATGAACACAATCGGAGAAATATTAATAAATATCCTGATGCATCCAAGCTTTATAATGGCAGTGAGCGATACCAAGGAGTACAAGCTGAAGAAAGTGCATCCATCCACATCCATCCATCATAAACATATTCCACACGGCTCCGGGGGGTTAATAAAGGCCTTCTGAAGCAAAGCGATGTGTTTGTGTAAAAAAAAAAAATCCATATTTAACAAGTTATGAAGTAAAATATCTAGCTTCTGTCAGACCGCCAAAAAGCTTACGCTGTACGTCCTATGCCTTCCCTATTCAAATTACGGAAAAAATGGAACTGGCGTCGTGTCAGTTCCATAAGCGCCTCTCTCGCACTGTATGAAGTGACAGACAACTAGTTGTCCAGTCCTGTTCTGTTCACACAGCACGGAATTTCTGAGAATGTGGTTGTGAGTTCTGAAAATTTACGGGTGTGAGTTCTGTTATAGAATGCGGTTGTCACTCCTGTAAAGAACCGTACTGTGTGTGAACATAACCATATTAAGGACCCAAATACAGGACGTATTCTGCTGCCGTGTGACCATGGCCTATGTTTTTCCCCTCTGTGCTTATCCAGCTCTCTTCTTCAGACCTTTAGTGTAATGATTGACACACACACACACACACACACACACACACACAGTTCCCTTTCGTGGGAACTATCGATGCTACGTCGAATGACGTGATGGGAACCCTCTGCATTTTGTGTTCGTGAAGCACCTCTGTTTCCAACCAATGAGGAAACGTGACGTCAGAGGCGGGTGACGTCATGGACCAGGAAACTATAAAGCATACCCAGAACAAAGAACGCTAGCTTCTGTTGTCTTCAGCAAGCGCTCTCTGTATCTTGTGTGTCTTATTTGGTGTTGTTTGTCTTATCACATATAAACAAGTCACGATCTCTTCGTCTGAGGACAAGAGTAGGCTATCTCACACCAATCCATATATTTATATATAAAAAAAGACACGTATTATGGCGAGAAACAGCAGTGAAATGGGAGTGAGCCCAGGCAGCTCTCGAGGGAGCCGTCTGTGTGCACTGTAAAAACTCACTCTCAGGACACTGTTCCAGTGTTTCTTCTGCTGAGGCAGGGCGGAGGCTCCATTCGTGGGGTTCACAAATGGATCTGACAGAGGGGTTAGAGACGGGCGCCGCCTTTTCTCTGCCCTCACCAGCCAGGTTCAGTGCCGTCTCTCAGGTGGAAGCACGCTCTGCTGTTTCTTCGCCCGGGTTGAGGCACCGATACTCACATGTCCAGCTCTGAGGAGGTGGATATTGTGATATCGATCTGAGGATCGCCACCTCACAGTCACACACATATCGTGTTTCAAAATCACACGTTTATAACTAATCAATCGTGAACAGCAGTTTGAATTTTCCCCTGTGCTACAATACAAAGCGAGTTGGGATACACACGATTTATGTGTCGTTGCTGGGAGTGGAGCTTGCACGTCAGCTCACAACTGACAGTGACAGTGTTCATTCATAAAAATGTCCCGAAGAAAAGTATGCACTAGCGGGAGTTTTGTAGCTCCACTCCTGTTACTTTATTCTCGAGGGAATAAAAGTCTAACGCAAAGCTCGAATCTCGCGCTTGCCGAGGCAGCGCGTGGATTAAGTTTTCATTAAAGAATTTAGCTCAGATCTCGTGCTTGCTGAGGCAGCGCGTGGATTGGGTTTTCATTGAAGAATATATGGCTCAGATCTCGCGTTGCCGAGGCAGCGCGTAGATTGAGTTTTCATTAAAGAAT